>CAJQUN010001803.1:0-44402 GCA_907163345.1 Haberlea rhodopensis
TCTGAAATGGGGTGTAGGTGTGAGTTTTCATGCTAAAATGCATGCTTTTTAATGTATTAAGTATTGTGGAAATCCATGTGTCATACATCACTATTTTGCAAGATTAATGGTCCAAAATCATGTATTAAACATGAGTTAAAATAATTAGTGGCACGTGTTCTCAAGTGCCATGCGATCTGCATTAAAACATGTTCTACTAGTTGGTTGACTCATCGTGGTCCGGGACACCTTACTTCAAGTTTTGTACTTTTATTTATCCGGGTTTCTTAATCATCGTTCATCCGGATTATTAATTAGCTTCGGGGCCTTACAGGTGACGAGGCGTGGTATGGATAGGAGCAAAGAGAAGGGCAAAGGCCACATATCGGACGGACGAGTGCCAGTGGCCAGAAGCAGCACATATTCAATTTGTAGTCATGGATCCGTACAACCCTCAAGATTTGCGGTAGAAACCGGCTTGCATCCAACCCGAAACAATAAGCTCACAGACGCAAAGCCTTGTGTTGCAAAACTGCACGAGTACGAACATGACCGCTACTTGTGCGGTGCCAAAAAAAAACTAGTTACAATATAAAAGAGAGCCACCTTCAAAAATATTGACTAAAGAATCATAATCTTCTTTGCTCATCCCACAATGCCGTTTAAAGCATGTTTTAGCCTCTCTTCTACCCACTGTCCTACCACCCCATGCCAGAGGGGGGATGTTACATCTTTCCCATTCGTTAGGCATCAGTACATTACATGAAGGATTCATCGAAAAACAGTGCATTTGATCTCCTGGTGTCCAATTACCGTTCAATTGATAGCATGCATCTTCACCTCATGGCCCTTCCATGGCCAAACCACTAACAGATGATCCACTCATTCCAATTCCAATATGCATAATCAGATATGAACATGAGGCATTAATATCATGCGCACACAATGTGTTATCTGCTGAAGGTTGTTCGACAGTGCAAGGGTATCTTGACTCAAGATTCGATTGGATGCATGCTGTTGGCAGTTTTTGTTTACCACTGGCAACATCCGTACAAGAATCCATAATGGAATCCACAAGCTCAACAAGGATATTGTGAGCTACATTGTGGCTCTCAACTTCTTCTTTTAATTTTATAGACACTTGTTCAGATTCCAGCATGTTTATTGGGTTCTAATCCGCCAAAGGTTTTTGTTTACTTTGGGAGAATCAAATTGTGAACCGGTTACCACCTCACAACTCGAACTTCCCTGATCACGGTGCTCTGTTTTGCAAAGTTTACTTTTTGCAAGAAGATGTACCGTGACAGTTCAAACCTTTCGACATTCCAAAAAATTATTCAGCCTTTGTCTATACAACTTCCACTACAACAAAATATTACAAGCAATTCCATTTCCTCACAGTTTCTCTTCACTAGGCACCCATAATTCATCTGATGCGAGTAAAGCTTGAAAATAAGAATCATTTACTGAAAATAAGAATCATTTAGCTTGAAAATATTTCTTAATTACTATTTTTATTGAATAATTTGATATCGTTTTATCAATCATTGCTTCTGGTTTGACTGTTATAGTAAAAATCATTTAGCTTGGAAAATATCAACAAATAATTCTTGTTTTCAAGCTAAATACTTGGAACATACTGTCAGAAAATATTGAAAACATTACAAACATAACTAAATTTTACCTATTTTCTACCTTTATCACATTAAATTGAAAAAGGCCTATGGTAATAAATACAAATAGAAATAAAAAGAAATCATTCCTTCATAGAAGTAGACGGCTCAAGGCTCAAAGGCTGCTTTTCTTCATGATGATCACCGAGAGACTGACAGGGATTCTTCATAAATAGTTTCTCATTCTCAGATAAGTCTACAGCCAACTGCAAAATGTATTTATACAGTTTCAGAAGTGGAGAAACGATTATAATTTAGGGATATAATTTTTTTTAAAAAAATTTAAGGGTAAAACATAAATCTTTTAAAAAATAATGTATAAAAACTATAAAAAAATGAGGGTGCGGCTGCCCCGATACTCCCTCCTCCCTTCGCCCATGTATACAGTCACAAGGCAAAAGTAAGAAATTAACATGTAACCACATTTCTCTGAACAAGATATTTACATTTTTTCGTCCTTGTTTTGGATCAAAACCTTTTTGGTTTCTACTGTTTGGGACCAGAACCGTTTTGTTCCTCTCCTGTTTTTAATAATGTATTAACATCGGGATTAAAAAGTGTCGACAGTATACAAGGTAAGGGATCTTTTGGCATATTGTAATAAGATAGGCTAAAACGGTTTTGGACCTAAACAAATTGGGACAAAATAAGCAATGAACCATAAATATTAGCTTATAGAAATATTTTAAAGGTGACAAATCCGGTGATTGTGTAGCAGAAGAGTTGACATAATTAACATTGCGAAAGTCAACTTACAAGTTGTTTGGATGAATCTTGAATTTTGGAGAGCTCAATATGTTTTGCTTTCTGTCTCTTCTTTTCTTGAGAAGAATAACAACACATTTGCATATGAAAAACAGAAGCATCAAAGCCAAACAAAGCACTGCAATGGATTCAATCACGATAATTGTTCCAAAAGCTACCACAACAACAGATTGAGACAAGTAAATAAACGAAAATGTTCAGAACTCAGTAACGAATGCAGAGCACAAGAATCATATTAAAACCTACAACTTACTATATGCTGCAAAAGAACTCATTGGCCTTTTCCTGATCAGATTCACATTAGACTGAACAAAAAGAGACTCTGTCATCATTTCGTCACAATTCGGGTAGCATCCATGGTTTCCCAGATCGTTTACTGTCACTGTCAAGACAGCACCATGCTTGCCTTCCTGGAATGTACAAAATCTACGGTGAAATTCATCGAGTTTAGATATACAAACACTATATACCAAAAAGGGTTCTGTGAGACGTACATGAAACATTAGTTGTTCCATGATACTGTTAAGTTCTTCCACAGAACCACAAAATCTGATAGCTTTTGCCTTTATCAAGAAATGCTTAGATATGACAACAAATGTTTGAAGTGGCTGCCAGTGATGACTAGATTTTAGTTTTATTTCTGTTGAACTGATTACTTCGGCAGGAAGGCTTGTTGACAGGAATCCAGAACTCACTTCTACCGAAAACAGGAGCCGAAAATGAGACCTGTTTCCTGAACAACATCATTACATTAACTGGAAATCAGGTTCTCGTATCTTAACAGTATAAGTTCTTGATAAAGTGTAAGTTCGGTCCTTCATGCGTTACCCGGAAAATGTACAAGATCTGGATCAGTAACCAAGTCCAATTTGCCATTTTGTGCACCAAAGATTAGTACTCCATCATTCATTTCATCCAAGATAACATATGAAGGTATGTTTATGACAGGTGGATCATTGATAGGCTGTACATTGAGAGGAACGTCTATAGTGTTCTTCCCGTTCCTGTTTGTGGTAGAAATCCAGATTGCATCGGCACCGTAAAAGTTTTCTTTGCTAAACACATGAGCAATACAATAAAAATGAGTTAACAGAAAGCACAACAAACAACTTAAGATCAGCATACCCAATGTATTTGATGGACTGAAGGGCAAAGTTGATTGAATCGAGACAGCCTATCAAAGTAAGTTCATTAGCATTTCCAATGTTCTTTGGATAGAAAATTCGTTAAAAATTGGCTGAAGCTGCATCGGCATTGGAGCTAGCAACACAATCCCATTCTGTGTACTGAGAGTAACCGTTATGTTTTCGGACAAATCAGAGTAAATAATCTCGAATCCAGGGAAACCACTGCATATACATATAGAACAAGATGAAGGCATTATTCTGTTATAAAATCAACCTTGGCTTTCATGGATGAAGATGAAGTAGAAGTGACATCTTACCCAAATGTGGGACTAACTACATCTTCTGTAGCTTGCAAGTTACTTGGAATGGAAACCAACTGAGGTGGCATGCAGAGTATAAATAAATTCACAGCACCAGAAGCAAGATTCCCATTGACATCCGTTATCGTGTACAAGAAACTGTCGTTCCCATAAAATCGTTTATATGGTGTGTATCTAAAGAGGTGCCCGTACTGCAGAAGCGAACCATGATCTGGCTGCCATGTGTTTTATATATATCAAGTGAATTTTTGAAGAAACAACCTTCCACAATTTACTTATCAGTAACTTCTGAAGTTTAAGTGGCTTACCTTAGTGTACTCGAAATGCTTGCATGACCACCAGCAAAATAATCATTATCAAGAATGTTAAAAGCAATCGATTCGTCCTCCCACATAGAAACAGTATCATCATAAACTTTAGGGAAATATTCACCTAAAAATACACGGGATATAATGCTAAGTAGGCAACCAAGATTCATGGATGTAACATTTCAGAGAACTTACTGATGTAAACATTCACTCCAAAAGGGCAAGGCTTCAAAAGCTCTCCATCATACGAAGCACAAATCTCATATGTGCCGACTTCTTTTGCCTGGTAACTAGCAGTATAAGTTCCATCCTTATTATCCGAAAAATTCCATGTCATAACAGAAGACTTATCGATGGAAGCAATCTCTAATTTCAACTTTGACTGTTGTGACAGAACAGGGTTGTAGTATGAATCCTTGAGTTGCACAACTATTTCGTTATTAACCAGTTTAGGTACTTTTGTTGAGCATTTCACTACTTCTGAGAGCGACAAGTTAACCACTCCTGCAGAACCAAACGAAGATGCATCAAGAATCTGTTTATGCAGCAATATATCATCCTAAGAATTCAGAGCAAAATCAACATGTACCTGCAATTACTTCCTTTCTAAATGGATGCCCACCATTTAATTGAATATTTCCACAAAATACACTGATTTCGTAGATACCACTTTTTTCAGGTTTGTAAAAAACATCGAAACAGTAGCCTTGGGACTCCGCTTTCCAGAAAGCTGCATAAAAATCATCCATGATTAGCATAATGTCATAATCTATAACATACTATCTCAATAAATAAAAAAATGTACATCATGTACATCGTTCACTGCCAAATCAGCAACTTGCATAAGACCAACATCTCCATGATCAAGTCTTCCAGAGAACATGCTTCCTGTAAAACATATTACGCTTATTGTAAAACCTAATAAAGAATGCAACTGTTTAAACTAAAACAGTTAAAATTTCTACCATTGGCCGTCTCCCTTATTAGAATGCTTGACTCTAAAATATGAGAATCAAATTCATGCATAATTCGAACTTGAAGGCTTTCTAATTCAACAGGAGAAGGATATAAATAAGCATCCTTCAAGAAAACAGAGAATTTTGCTTTATCACCAGCAACAGAATCATTTAGACCTGATCCATTGACTACACTGTTCATCCCATCACAATAACCTGCTACAATCAAGCATTAGAATAAACATGAAAAATGAACAACAGAAAGAGAACTTAAGAGGAGTGGGCGATAGCACCTATGTATACAGTGAAGTCAAACGGCATATTGGAGATGAATGTACTGTGCTCGTTGTTAGATATCACCAGTGTAAAGTTTCCTGGCTCCTGTAAGCTGAAGGAGAACAATTGGATACCTGGCTCAATGTCTTTGAAGCGCAAATCAGCAATAGGCATAGACAAATTTGTTCCCTCATCGATAACTTCAATATCAAATGCATATAATCCGGATACCAAGTTCGCATATTGATCATATTGTTGTATGAAAGCTTCCATCTTTGAAAATAATTGAAAGAACTTCGTTTCTACATTCCATTTAGCCACGCAGCTGTGGATATCCAGTATTCCTGCAACAAACATTTAGCCCGGAAGGTATCATCAGAGTCGAAAATGATTATGAAAGAGCGTGATGCTAATCAAATCTCACATTATTAGATTCAAAAAGTATGCTAATAACCTGGATGGACGACAAATGCCAATGGAGAGCCACCCAACGGCTGTTTTTCGACTTCTACATGAAGCAGGAGGTTTCCAGCTGTGGCTGCAACAAATTCAATGCTGATATAGCCTTGATGATTCCACCCTTTGTTGGTTACATTAAGCACATTTGCTGGGAATTCCGAAGTGGTCGACACGAACAAAGTAAAGCTGAAAAGTATAGGCCCTTCACCAGATGAAGATACATTATTTCCGAATGCATCTTTTGGAAGGATCAACACTTCAGCTTTAGTTCCGGCTATAAACTCGTCGACTTCATCCTTCCAAGACAAAATTCCAGAGGCTGGATACATTCTACCTTCAGTTCAAAGCGTGAATAACAAATTATATTGCTGATAAAAGATAATTACATGGAAATTAATGGGTTCGTCGCCAAATATTTCAAAAACCTGGAGTAACGCCGAAGTGCAAAGAAGAATCCAACACCCGAAAATGATTATCAGTAATCAGCACATTGAATGAACCACCATAATAGGAGTAAAAACAAATCTTCCAATCCGAAATTTCACCACCAAAATCAAAAGAAACACCAGAAATATAACTGCTGTTTCCGATCTGTCGTTCACAGTGATATTTGGATGAACGGAAACTCGTACTTTCCACTCTCATAATTGCCAAGACTATTACTCGTATTATTGCGGTGTCACCCGCCATGAACATGCCGTTGTTGGTCGGCCAACTGAAAGCGAAAAGGGCATATGGGAATCATCTGCAAGGAACAGAAATATTATTCTATAGAATCATTCATATTTTTACATAGAAATCTTGATTAATAAAAAAGGGATGTTGAATAAAGCATGAATTAGTACCTGAATTCGAGGAACGAAAGAGAATGGAGGAGATTAGCACTATAATTGAAGTGAGCAGAAGAATTTTGGAAGCCATTGATGAAAAAAGTGAGTTTCGACGGTGTTAAGCGGGGAAAATTTATCCTTAATAATGAAATTGGAGAAACCGTTATCACGTCTTGTAGCAGTTGACAAATGTCGCCATAAATTTTTAATACGATCTTTTATTATTATTCTTTTTGTTAATAATTCTAATTTTAGATGTATTTTAAACTGATTTAACATATATTTTTTAATTATACAAATTCCAAAAAACTTTCTATAAAAGTTCTATTATTGAATTTATTTTTATATTGTCACGTCCCACGACTGGACCGAATTACGCCGACATTACTTTCAAATTAAAATTAAAAAACATGAAAAATTGGCTAAAATAAAGAAAATAATATTAAGAACAAAAATTCAAAAAATAAGGTAGAAAAAAAAAGTTTAAGGAATTAACACGATCCGGAATAGCGTGTAGTACGCGACCAGAGCCAAAAGTTTTAGTTTTTTATAAAGCACAAGAAACGTTTCAGATCACGTTTCTGTTTTAAAATTTTTTTGTTTAAATTACAAATAAATTTTTTAAGAAAAATTTCGAAGTAAAATTTCTAATTTTGGAAAAGTAAGTTTTGGGAGAAGAAACGCGAACGCTAGTGTTACACAATCGCGGATCTTGCAAAAATGTTATTGACGAAACGCGAACGAGGTTCGCTTTTATTCTAAAACCAAGAAAGCGCGAACATTCACTATTCTTTTCTTAAGTTTTTTTAAAGAGTTGCGAACAAAGTTCGCGATTCTGTTCTTTTTTTTTAAGAATTCTGAAAACTATTCGCGATTCATCTTTTAAAACTTTTCTAACAACATTATTTCTTAAATTATTTTTATTTATTAAATTTGCCTAGAGAAATTCTAAAAACCAATAATTTCATTCCATAGAACAAAATATATCTTTTATAACCATGACTAAAAACGATGAAATTACATAACTTTCTTGACTAAAGTCGAGCCGGCTCATTGAGTTTCGAATTATGCTCGAAAATGATTTGATTTGTATCTGGAATTATCAAATTCGAGCCAAATTTGAATATATTCAAATATTTTTCGATTTATAAACTGTAGCCCAAATTATTTGGTCGATAATTCGCAAGCAGTTCACTATTTTATTGATATAATATAATTATATATTAAATAAATATATATCGAGTTTTTTGGAATTTTATTTTTTAGTTATAGTTTGAGTAGCTCACGAACATTTATTTTGATCAACGCTCAAACTCGAGCCTCGATTCAAAGTTGAGCCTCAAAATTTTCATAATATTGGCTCGATTCGGTTTATTTGCACTCATAGTTTTGACTAAGTAACGATGAAATACAAAAAGCGAAAGTCTAGAAACTTAGATAAACAACGGAAATATAAATAGTGCCACCGGTAGCTTCAAAATCACCCTCGTAACCAGCCCCAAAATTGGGTTTACTCATCTCGATTTTAGCTTCACTCTTATCTAGAGAGATAAGGTAAGGGATGAGTGTCATGAGTAACACTCAATAAATGTTAGGCAATCGAACATGCTATAACATATATTACATAAAAAAAATTCAAAATACATAAATTCGACTTATCATATAAAATTCTCAAAATTATATTGAATTTAAAGAGCTCAGTATATCTAAGCTAATGCAGATAAACTCGTAATGTAATCGAAATAATTCTCAAATAAGCATTGAAAATCCACCAATTTACACTTGGCGACTGATATCAGTATCCTAGAATTAATCATTCTAGAGGTATGATCATAACATTGGTTCACCCACCAAACATGAAATATTTTTAGAATAAATTTTACAGAGTTGAGAATTGTATTGTTCTCTTGGTGCATAAGAAATTGGTTAGGGTTTCTGAATTTTGGATGAATTATGGAATAACATTTACTTTGGTGGTGGATCTTTTTTTTTTAGAGTGGTAGGGGCTAAATATTTTTCCGCATACTGCGGGACTTAACTCGAGTCTCTCCCAAATGGAGATGAACTTTTATCAATTGGGCTAGGCCCAAGAGCTCTGGTGGTGGAGCTTTTGAGCTGTATTGGTAGTCTGATTTTTATTATTTTCTAGTTTAAAAAACCATTTTACTGAATTTTATATCAAAAAATTATAAAAAAATAAATATATTCCGAATCTAATTTCTTTACTCATTTAGAAAATATAGTTTTCATTTTTAGTTTTAAGTGATTAAATATAAGGGGAGATTACGTATGAAAGTTTTAGTATTATAAATAATAGGTTTAGTTTATCGTGAATTACAAATAAAGCAAATCATTTCAATTTTTTTGAAATATTTTTGAAATATTTTATTTGAAACTATAGCAAATACATAACATCTATGTTTTACAAAATATGATATGTTTCGTACCAATTTCATTCACTACCAAAATTATATTGGTTTCATACCAATTTTATGTATACTTAGTACCGAAATTGTATATGTTTCATACCAACTTTACTTGTAATAAGTTTCGAATATAGTATATGTTTCATACTAACTTCACGTGTAACTAGTACCAAAAACTATATAGGTTTCATACCAATTTTATGTAGACTTAGTATCGAAATTGTATAGGTTTCATACCAACTTTACGTGTAATAAGTTTTGAATATAGTATAGGTTTCATACCAACTTCACGTGTAACTAGTACAACAATTGTATATGTTTCATACAAACTTAATGTATAATAAGTACCGAAAAAGAATAGGTTTCATACCATTTTCATGTGTAACTGTACCAAAATTGTATATGTTTCTTATCAATTTCATGTGTAAGTAGTACCAAATTGTAAAGATTCATACCAATTTCATTTGTAATAAGTAACAAAAATAGAATAGGTTTCGTACCAATTTTATTCGTAACTAGTACCAAGATTATATGGGTTTATACCAGTTTTATGCATAATTGGTACCGAATTTGTAAATGTTTCATACAAACTTTACGTGTAATAGGTTTCGAATATGGCATAGGTTTCATATCAACTTCACGTGTAGTTAGTACCAAAATTGTATATGTTTCATGCCAACTTCAAGTGTAATAAGTACCAAAATTGTATATGTTTCATACCAACTTCATGTGTAATAAGTACCGAAAAAGTATAGGTTTCATACTAATTTCATGTGTAACTTGTACCAAAATTTATAGGTTCATATCAATTTTTGTGTAACTAGTACCAACTTGTAAACATTTCATACCAATTTCATATGTAATAAGTATCGAAAATAGTATAAGTTTTGTACAATTTTATTCATAATTAGTACCAAAATTGTATAGGTTTCATACTAATTTTATGTATATTCAGTACCAAAATTGTATAGGTTTCATACCAACTTCACGTGTAATAAGTACCGAATATAGTATATATTTTATACCAATTTCATATGTAACTAGTACCAAAATTGTATTGGTTTCATACAAACTTCATGGGTAACTAGTACCAAAATTATATATATTTCATACCAACTTCAAGTGTAATAAATACCGAAAATAGTATAGGTTTCATACCAATTCATGTGTAACTTGTACCAAAATTGTATAGATTTTATACCGATTTTATGTGTAACATGTACCAAAATTGTATAGGTTTCGTACCGACTGTAATGATTTCTCAAAATTAAAAGTTCAACTTTTAATTTTGAGAAATCATAGTTATTTTAATAAGATAAGGAGTTAGAACGAAATTTTAAGTTGCATTAGGGAGTTTGAATTAAGTTTTACTGATATGGGAACTGATTCCATAATTAAGTTTGACTATGTGGATTTTTTTTGAGTTTCCCCTTAGTTTACGTGAATTACAAATAAAGCAAATCATTTCAAATATTTTTGAAATATTTTATTTGAAACTATAGCAATACATAACATCTATGTTTTACAAAAATTAAACTTAGATATTGCATCATGTTGATGTTATACATCGATTGATCGGTTCAATCCCTCGACTTGTAACTAGTGAGAATAATGATTTTATGTGGATCCGATTTTGAAAAAAATCGATAAAAAGACATACTGTCTCGCTATTCTATGATATTTTATTTCCCCGATCAAAAAAAAAAAAGAATTGTGGCCGATTTTTCCCTTACATTTAAAGTATTTTCCTAGTATCAGGCACATCTACCGGATACATACCGATTCTGTCGCTCCAAACATTAGTTTCATCGGTCTCAGTACTGCCAACACATTTCCATACTGCACTGTTACACTTGAATCCACTACCAAATGCGCACTGCCACACTCTCTCCCCCTTTCTTATCCTCCCTTTAGCTTCCATATAACTTAATTCATACCAAATCGAGGAAGAAGAAGTATTACCAAATCTGTACAAAGTCATCTTCGAAGCCTCGACATCTTCCATCTTCAGCTTCAGCCTCTTCTCAATCGCCAGGATCACAGCTTTCCCCCCAGTATGCATACAGAAATGCTCAAAAGCTTGTCTGAATCCGGTATATAAAGCCGGCCCTTGTCCAAAATCTTCATTTTCTGCAGAGTTAGAAAAAGAGCATACCGAAACTGTTGAGAAAATGGCAACACCTTAGGCCCCAACATGGCCATGTTTGCCTTCATTGCTTCTCCTGCTACTCTTAATATGTCCCTTGAAATATATATTCCTGTTTTATTGGCATCATCTTCTTCTTGGTAGACACAGGTGTAAGATTTATCATCTCTAGCTATATTTGTTCGAACTACGTGTTGTAACATATATTTCGCTTTCTTTCTGTCTTGGCATCTGCTAGACATTAATATAGCGGCGCCCCCCATTCTGAACAAGCAATTGGAAAGCAGCATGGAACGGTTCGAACCCGTGTACCAGTTCATGCTCATGAACTCGGTGCTCAGAATAAGGGCCAACGAGTTCCTGTGAACCCTTAAAAGATCTCTAGCTAGACCTATAGATATGATCCCAGCACTGCATCCCATTCCGGAAAGATTAAAGCTCATGATATTGCTTCTCATTTTGAACTTGTTTACCACCATTGCTGTAAGTGAAGGTGTTGCAGAAAACATGCAAGAATTTATGATCAAAATGTCAATTGCTCTCGGGCGAATGCTACTTTTCTCCAAGAGTTTCTTTTACAAGAGAAAAGATCACTGTTCTTGCTTCATCTTTGTTGAATGAAAGGGACTTGGTGATGGGAACTCGAAACAAGGAAGGAGCGATGGATGTTTCGTCGCTGAAACCTGATTTCCCAAGAACCTTGATTTGGAATGCCACACTATCATCATGGAATTGGTCGTCCAGCTCGATATACTCGGCATATAATGACATAGGTACACGACAAGAATAGGGGGGCTTGTAGCACGTGAAATCGAGCAAATATATCGTGTTTTTCTTCCTGTAGATGTGATATAATAAGGCCAGAACCAAGATTGAGCCGACTCCTGCCCATATATGGTTATTGTTAACAGTAAGATCACAAAGAGAAGTGTTTGGCGAAGATAATGCCATTTGAAAAATAGGTTTTGAATTGTGCTTATGAGTTATATTGTTTGGAGATCAGAGTTCTTTGGTAGACGTGTAAATGGAGGAACAAGCACTCATTTTGTGCTTGTTTCGAGGGGATATTTTGCACGGAAGGGGAATTCTGTTGTGGAGTCATGTTCCGCATTCATCTCCTGTGATATACTATTTTTATCTCACAACTAAACAACACTTAAAACGATAAATCTGTGCATGAAGCTCTCTCTATGTACGGGTATAGGAAGTGGTCAACTAAACAACCCTTATGTAATAAAATTATAAGGATCAAGTATTTAACATTAACGATGAAGCTAAAATATCTATAATTGTATAATCAGTTTTAATTCAGATTATACAAATTATGAAAAACCTCCTAAAGATGGTTTGGTTACTCAGCATATTCATGTAAGCCAGATGAATGTTCTTTTCAAGTTAAATCAAGTGATAGAATGACTCTAAAGACGCTTACCGCCTCAAAATAGGTTCTCATGATGTTGTTTCGAAAAAAATATAGGAGGTTATATGTATTTTTTTGGAGAACTAGAAATGACATACTAAAAATATAGTTGAACCAAGAGTTGAACTCTTTTTTTTTTCTTTCTTAAAACGATATTGTCGTGTATTAGTTCTTATAGATATTCAACATTACGATTTTGATGTATTAGCAGTACTAACTTCAAAATTTGATGAACCAACAAAAGGTCTTCAAAATTTAATTCAAGGTTTTGAACTATCTCGGTTTAGGTAAGATTCAAATCTCAAACCAACCTATGGCTTTACATAAGTCAAAATCAATATATCAAGCCAATCAATGACTCTACTTATAGTGTTTTTTTTTAATAAAAATTTTGGGGGAGGGGAGTAGTCGTCAAGACCTCTTATATTGGAAAATAGATGATAATCATTGGGGCAAAGCCTTGTTGTCAAAACAAATGTTATGGTGACTCTACTTATAGTGTCAAGTGCCAAGTTCCCTTACATATAATCCCAATTTGTGATAAACACATAAAGCCAACTATTTTTATTTTTTAAGTGATAATTTTGGCAATGAATATGGTTACTCAAACCAATTTTCCCAACTTTCCTCTACATGAATTACACTAATGAATGTGATTGATGTGGACTCTGAGAGAGGTGTAGTGAAAGATTACTACATTGAGATAGTCAGTGAACCTTTCTTAGTGGACTATAATAGCATTTGCTTAGCTAATCAATACATGTAACTATTTGACGTGAATTTTTGCGTGCCGATAAAACCTACAAAAAATGTGAAATCTAACTAAATCAAAGCAATGCGAGTCCTCGATTTGACTGTTTGTTCTAGTCTCCTCGATTTGGATGCTATTTAAAAGAGTAATTTAACTAATGTAATGAAAGAACAAGGAAAAAAATTCTTCAATGACATAAATAAAAGATTAAGTCACTGAGAATTAAAATTAAAATTTTTACAAAGATTTGTTTAAGGATTAAATCTAAAAGCTGAAGGATTCAGCTGGTTGTTGGAAAATAGATCTGGAAATGTTGAACTAGACTAGGAATCTGCAGAAATATTAACGAAAACAGGTGCAGCGATTTAACTACAAATTTTACTACATTATAAAAAGGAACACAAAGAGATATACCCTAAATTGAAGTGCTAATAAACAAATTCTTGGTTCCCTCAAATAATCCGAGAATACATATGGAAAATTGACATTGCTTCTACTTTTGATCCAGAACCAAGAACTATATTTAATTAAATCTAAAAAATTAACTTCCAGATCCCGTGGCCCTCTGAATAATCCTATGTTCATATCTAATCATATTGTTCAAATTATTGCTTTCCAGATTGTTATCCATCCCTTCCATCCTTGAGATTATTGATTGTTGATTGTGTCGAGAGAGTTGAAGAGTGGCAGCAGTGGTTTCTTCCCACTTGTTGCATGTTCATATAGTGGGGTAGTGGTTGAGTTATCATTTCAAGAACAAGTCAACATTCTCACTCTTTATTATTTGAGCCATAAAAAATCTTTCTTGTAATAAAAAACCCAAATCAACTTAAACTAATCAGACCCCCTCAAAAATATTTCCTGCATGGACTGACAATTTTTATTTTTACGGGCCAACAATAACATTTTGAACTAGCTGGAAATCTTTTCACCTCGATTATAAAATGGCTGCTATTATAAAACTTTGTCCCAGAGTTAAGTCAACCTGATATGTATTGAGTAAATTCTGTAGAAAAAAATATAAATTAAGATTATACTATACATTACACATTTGAATATGACAATCGGTTGCAAGTTGCAACATTACTTAGCTATCAGCTAGCTACTCCTGTTACACTTCCACGACAAATTGTACATGTGTCTACAGCCAAAAAGCTATCTTATACTCTACAGACTACAATATACAAAGCCATCAGTTCTCATCATCGGAGTCGAAGGATTGTCTCCTTCTCAAAGATTCAATAACATCAAAACGCCCGTCTTTAGTAGAAGCAGCTTCCCCAGTGTGAGACTTAAGTTTAGGTATGTTCATCATACTCAGAGGTGTTGATACACCCTGATTTACTTCTCTTAATACAGACCGAACGGTGGCTGCTGCGATTGCATCTGCCCCAGCCGAAGCCACTTTGGAATTGGTGTGAAGTAACTTGCTCTTTAGAGCACTTGAACTTGGCTCCTTTGAAAAAACTGTTGAACGATAAGTGTCTGATTCCTGAAAGGTCGCTACTGCCTCGGAAGCTGTGGACTTACTCTTCATGGATTCGTATTTTTGCATGTCATAGATGAGTTCTTTTTGAAGCTGCCGATCAGCAACTAAGATATCATCAATTTCATTCTTGTAATCTTTGAGAAGGATCCTTAGGCATTCCATAAGGGAACCGGTGAGAGGGCTGTTTTTACTCTCTAGCAGTCGTTTTAACTCGATAAATATGGGGATTGTATTCTGGATAAGGCCTTTTCGGACTGCTTGAGTTATGGCTCGTCCTTTGGCAGCAGATGAGGATGATACTCCACTTTCTACAACTTCTTCTTCAATGTCGGCTGCCTCTGACGAAGATGATCCACGGTTGTGTTGTATCCGAATCTCTTTGCTGGAGAGAATGAGGAAGGCATCCTGTTTCATCAGCATTTTAGAGCAAATTACTACAGAAATCGACTAGCTCGACATGGATAACTAGACAAAATTAATGTATTTGCATGGCTTCACTCGAAACATTGGACAGCAAAAATTCAAAACATTTAGTTACATCGCAGAAACCAGATTGTCCCGGCAAGAAAAAGAACAGTCAAGTTACCTGTAGGACTGCCAGCCCAGTACTATCGTCGAGAGAGAGCAGAGTATCGGTTGCGGAAGCCAGAATCTCGGCACATATTTTAGCAAATGTGGCCAGAAGATGTTCTGGAGCCATTTGTTTCAACAGAGTGACGTAGATGTGCATTCTCCGAGACCTTGATTTCTCATCATTTCCCCTGAAAAAAATCATTGAAATTAAATATAAGATCTTTGATATCATAGAAGTTCTTGTCAGTGAATAAAAACACGCCCACCTGAGTGTAAATAGACGGTTTTCATTTCGTGAACTGTTGGAATTTGTACGTCCGGTGTGGGCATTGCAGTCATTTAACACAAAAATAGCTTCCACAAAGCTATTATAAGCTAAAAGTGGTGCCTTGGCTGCAAATAGAATACCAAGAAAATGATACACAGATGTTAAGAGAGTCAGATACCAAAATGCGAGGGAGATTTCCAAGATCATTGGAACCTTTTAAGATATTCCCAAAGAGGAAATCAGCTTGTTGCCTAATTTTCTCGGAATCATCAACTAAACACATTAGAAACCGAAGAAAGAGCACTCCTCTCCACTTCACATAGTCCCTCTGCACAAAAGAGACAATACCTTGTAGCTGATCCTCGGATATGAATGTTGCAGAAATTGAGTAACGATATGATAATTATGTACCTGTAATAATCTTGATAGCAGTATAAATGTTTGCCTTCTTACGAGTTCACATGGATCACGCAGACACTTTGTGATCTTTGGCATATAACTGTTGGCTTTCAAAATTAGATATTAAGATAATAGAATAAGTTCAACGAGAATTGAAACTCACCAGTCAACCAGAGCCGTATATCGCACACAGAAATCTGACATCATTACAACAATATTATTGCGAAGAGCAGCAGAATCACTCGTTTCAAGCTCCTACAAGAATTATGTGTTTAATATGATAAGGTACGAAAATGTATAATCTGTGGCTGATACATAAGGGGATTACAAATGGATGAACCAAATATCAAATGGTGCCAGTTTCAGATTGGAAGGCTAACGCTAATTGCAACTAGTTTAGCCATAAAACTCATAAAATTGAAGAAACTGATCGTCAAAGATATCCATGCAAATTTTAATTTACACCAGCGTCAAAAAATTCAACAAGTAATTTGTGCACAAGCTCATTTTATTTTGCTGCAAGTGGTTATGATATAACTTCTTAAAACAAGGACACATGAATGTAAAGCGTACCTGAACAAAAAGAGGCAGATATTGTTTCGCAAGTTTACCATCAGCAAGGCAAAGTTTGCCCATGGTTAACCAAGCTTGAATGAACAAGGAAGGGGCACGATGCTTTACAGGAACTGCTGATCCAGGTAATTTGCTTGATTTTGAATCAGAGATCCCTGAAGCAATTATGGTGTGTATAACTGGAACTATACTTTTAAAATTGGCTGAAGGGCAGACAATAACCAAAGACCCAATAGTGTACATGGCGATGGTTGCTTGTGTTAATAATTTGGATTCATATGCAGCTGTTCTTGATCCTATCTGACTTACACCAGTATGTGGTGTAAGAAAAACGTTCTCTTCAGTAGCATCAGAAATTTTGGACATGTAAGAATCTAGAACTTTGGAAGCTTTAGGGAGAAGCTGGTTAGCCCATCTTGTCACAAGCAAATCAGCTTCCTCGGTATTTAAAGCCTTCCGTTTGCACAGGGTTCTGAGAGCTTTTACGTGAGCATTAACCTGGTGCAAGTACAAGAAATCATTCTAAATTCACAAAGCAAGAATTAAAGATTAATGAAATTTGAGTATAGTGTCTAAAGCAAGTTAAACCTTGAGATGGATGTTAATTCAAATTCCAGAGGATATGAGTATTCTTGAGTTTTTTTAGTATCACAATCATAGCTGAAAGCTATGGACAGTTTTGAGGCTCTTTGAATCGGTGGTCCAAATGTAGTTAAGCAACAACACCAGATAGCTACATCAAACCAATTCTTACAGAAAATAGCACGGGAACTTCCATTAGAGGTTGCCACGAAATTATAAATTTAATCGATATTTACACACTTGGAAGTGACCAATACAAGAGCTACAGTAATGGCATGATTTAAGGGAAAAATATCTTTAACATTAGGCCAAAATCATTGCGCATATATGTGAGCATTTGGTTATTAATAAGATCACTATGTTGCATACCTCAGTTGAGTGCATATTGAACCCCTCAAGTCGTTTGAGAAAGTTATGAGCTAGATCTGCCGCTGGTTCAGGAGGTAACTCAACAGAAACATTAGAAATTGTCTGTAAGAGAAAGACACGGTCTCCAATCCAAGCAACAGAATTAGATTCAATGTCGAGCATTACTTCATCTGGATCTCCTCGTTCAAGAGAGCTTTTCAATTCGCCAACTGGTTTATACCTGTCAAGATGCTGAAAATGATGGTGGAGGAACTCCCAGTCAACCGATTTTGAAAGATATGCAGACACTTCAGACAACAAAAACCAAGAACCGGGGGGTGCTGTCCACTTCTCGATTGGCATGGAACGATTCAACCACTGGGTTTCAGATCCATTGATAATATTTTTGAGTGCAATACAAATGCTCGGCCTGAGTTTTTTCTTTTTACCCAAGCTTGAGCAGATCTTCTTCACCCAAGGTGCCACCTCTCCATCACATATCTCTTTCAACAGTCCTAGAACTCCTTCAGGATATAGCTCTGAGTCCATATCAGAGCTATTTTTCCAGCCATCTGCATCATGAGGAACAGATTCATGACTTGATGAGCATGTCGATCCTGCCCTTACCACTCGGTCAAGAACCAATTCCAAAAATAGGTTCTCACATTCTTCTTGAATGCTACTTTCATTGTCATTTATTAACCGTGGAACAGAATGCATCCACTCCTTGATAACAATGCAGTTTGAATATGTCCTAAAGGCCTATAAGTGGAAAGGCATGCTATACATTAAGAACAAAAGGACTGACAATCTTTTACAAGAAAAACCAAAAAAAAAAAGGAGAAACAGAAAGTATCACATCATTATGAAGAAAGAGACAAAATTAGCAGCATATACAATAAGTTCAGTAAAACATCAAGAAAAAGAAAGAAACTTAACAGAGAATGAGAAAAGAAGAAATAAAAACCTGCCTAGGGAGACACATCCCCACACCCATGAATGCACCCATTAATACACATGTTACTCAAGCCATGCAGAGCAAGCTAGAAGATAATGTCTCAAGGCTCTATTTAGTTAAATATGTTATTAATATAAAATTATACTCAGACTCAAAGTCATATTTGTTTCATACATGTTTTTCTCAAATTACATAATCTTAAACTCCAATTTAACCTAACAAAAAAGGATAAGAGCTCGAAGCAAAGTTACTAACCTCAGAAATAGCTGAGATAGCCACTTTCCTAATGCTAACAAGTGGATCAGAACAAGCCATGCTTATCGTATTTAGCAGCTCTTCATCAGGTTCACCTCCTACAAGTGCTTCCAATTTGGATATCAGTAAAAGAGAAGCCTTTCGAACTGATGCCTTCTCATCCGTACAGCGTCTTTTCAAAATATCATTCATTGCATTGATTCCCTTGTTTCCGAAACCCATCACTTCTTTAAACGCTTCTCTGCTCTTATCATTCCCTGACAAAGGCACCACTAACTGAGCAAAATTATTTAAAGCTCTAGCTCTAATACCAGCTGTAATATCGGAGCATCGCTGAACCAATGCTTCTAATAACCTCAAACCCCAAGCATTCTCAATTCCGTTAACCATACCAAATCCCATGGAGCCACTAAGTGACATTAATAAAACAGGAATTATATCCACTGACAAAAGCCTAAAATGGCCCTTTCCTTGGCTCATCTTAACCACATAATCAGCAAACCCAACTTGATTCTCAAAATCCAAAACCTTAACAATCTCTATTATGGATTCCACCGCCAATGCCCTTGCCTCGGCCCTTTCTGGAGCCTTCCGCACCAAATACTTCGGCAAGTTCACAACAGCCTTTCTTATATCACTCGAAGATTCCCCCATCCCCACCATCCTATTCACCACAAACCCCAAAGCAAAGCTCCGAATCTGGGATTTAGGCAACAAAATCAACGGACTCAACCCTCCCAATACCTCTGCTGCAGTATGGGCCTGATTCCCATGCACTGGTTCCAACACTTCACTCAAAATACGCGAACACACACCGCTTAAACTCCCAAAACTTTCCAGTTGCCCAGAAAATTCAACAGCCATAGTTAGAATCTCGCAAACAGTCTGAACCAAAGCTTTCAAACATTCCGGAAACCGATCCAAATGAGCCGAGCCCAGCACCATTTCCAACTTATCAAGAACAAAAAATAAATCTTTAACATTATAACCCCTCTCGTCACCCTCATTCTCACAACCCATATCCCTGTCTTCCACTCTGCTCTTATCCAGCCTAACGTTTCTTCTTCCCTTCTTTTTCGCACCTGGGTTTCGAAACAAAGACCCTTCACTTGAAACCAAAGCTGAGTTTTTAAACGCCAAGCGAATTGCACGAAGGAGGCTGAGAAAAGCCATGGGAGTAAACAGGGTAAAAACAGGGGAATTAGGCGCTAAAAGAAGAGAAACGTAAACTTTTGAAGCTAAAACGGAAATACTTGGAGTAACCCCAGAATCCATAGCGGAAGAAACGGCATTGGTGAGTGATGTAAGACCAAGATTTCTTGAAGAAAGTTCGGAGTAAAGATTTTCAAGATCGATTGGGTCGTTGGTTCCAAGAGCGTAATCTACTATGGTTTCCAAATCTTTGAGACAAGACTGCGAAACCGGCAATGGGTTTTCCAGATCCAAAAGAATCCTGCTGATAATTTCATCCATCGTTGAATTTGGATGAAGCTCTGGTTCTGGGCGTGAGTGTGGTATGTTTAATTTTGGTGCGCTTCCCGCTTTAGACCGAGGGTTGCGAAAACGACATAGTTTGGAAAGTACTCATTTCCACAAAAAAAAAAAGGTACGAAGAAATTATATATATTTTTTAAATATTAAATAAATATATTGTTATAAAGAATTTTGACTTATATAAAAATGAAGAGCTATAGAGATGATATTTTATATGATTTTTAATGACTAATTACAATAAATATTTTACCACGATAATTTTTTTTTACTTTAAAATTTAGAGTGTTTTATATAGAAAATAGCCAAAATTGTCCATGTAAATTGATATTTTTTTTTGCTAGTTTATATGGATTTCAATTCAGATATTACTGACATAATATCAGATTAAATAGTCAAATTCGGATATTGCTAACATAACATTAGATATCGTTGATTCATCTAGTACCACATCAGCATTCGAAGTAAATATGACTAAAATGAAAAAAACAAGAACTCGTAGGACAAAGACCAAAATTGGAGTGCTTAATGACCAAAATAACAAAACTTGGATTTTCTAAGAATCATTGCGCTTAAAATTTGAATGATGAATTAAATTTGAGAAATTCTTGCAGTTTTGAATTTTAAAAGAATAACGCTTAAATCCAAGTTTACAAGAGTTAAACCTTGAATTTGGATTTATAAATTTCCAAACGCTTTGAATTCGAAACTTGGGGTATCCTTTCACAAGATGAATTGGGTAAATTTCTTTATTTTTTTTAATATCTGTGGATATTTTTAAATTAGAGTTTCATAATAAATGTGAGAAATGATAAAACCAATCATCTTGATCTTGAATGTTATTGAGTTATATATACGGAGTCTCGAGCCATGAACTTTAACATTGTTGTGGATCTGGGGCAATGTCTCGAATGCCCTTGCTCATAGTCCTGGAAATGCCTGTAAATTTTCGTTTAGGCTTCAATTGAGGACTCCCTTATGGCTATACTAGATGGTCTCAATCGCATTCTGAGTCTAGAATTTCTTTACTAGTTCTAATTGAACATCTTATATATATATATATATATATATATATATATATATATATATATATATATATATATATAGGTTGACTGAAACCATGGTATAGTCAAAATACAAAGAAAACTCAGCAAAATCTGTGCCACGTAGACTTAAGCCAAAAGAAGCCGAATGAGCTGGGGAAAAATAATTAAATCCTTGAGAAAATGCTGACTGCAAGATTTACAGATCCGAAACCCATGTCCGTGTGCTGACATGTACCTAGATGCTGCAACCTCAAAAGTTCTGTCTTTAAAGACCACAGGAACCAACATAAAGGTGGCAAGAGGCGTGGTATGGATAGGAGCAAAGAGAAGGGCAAAGGCCACATATCCAGACGAGTGCCAGTGGCCAGAAGCAGCACATATTCAATTTGGAGGCATGGATCCGTACAACCCCTCAAGATTCGTGCAAAGTACAGTCGATCAGCCGGCTTACTGTCGACCATGAATCCATGCAACATTCTGCGGTAGAAACTGTAAGTAATCCAACAAGCATGGAACGCAGCGGAATAATAAAATTTTGGATTACTAAACCGCGGATCTATACATAGGGATTCATATCGGATAAAGGTTTACAAAAGTCTCACCCTTGTAGCGTGTTTGAGCAGATTCCACGGAGCAGCACCACGTCCAACGTCTCCTTCGAGTCACTAGCAAAACTTGTCAAGTTTTGCCTCAACGGTATCCACACGATCAAATCGGGTGAAGGGATAGTTTAAGAACAAAGTGCTAGATTTGTTCTTAAACCAACAAACGAAGCACACTCGATTCACAATCGAAAAGATGGCCGGAATCCACCACAACTCACGTCGGCTATGAAGAAGCCGAGAGAGTTTGGAGATGAGAGGCGGCCGTGTGTCTTCAAAGTGTAGGTTAGTATGATATGAATTGTGTTGCCAACAATTAATCATAACCTTGTATTTATATTATAAGATTTAATTAAGGTTTAAGGTTTTCTTAAAGCCTCATGGGCCCAAACCCATGATTTAATTAAATCCTTATAATCTTTTAATTAAGACTCTTCTTAATTAATTAATTCATCCAATGAATTTAATTTCCCTTCTCGATTTAATCTTTTGTGCGACTTGATAGGATCTTGTAATGTTGGCAGTGACATAAAATCTCATTTTATGTCGCAAGCAATGAGCGGTATCTAGCAACACATCAATGCTACCCAAATTACAAGAATGTCAATGACTCGACATAACCTTTAGAACTTGTGATAATATTAACCATGTAACTTAATCCCTTTGTCCTTTGTGTTTAGATTGAACACGAGTCATTGAATAGTCATACTCGTATATTCAATCTCTATTTCTTGATCCCCAAGTAGAACTAGAATAAACGAATAAGCTCGATATCTCATATCGACTCATTCGAGCATGGCCATGCATTTTAGTTCTCACTTGATCAAGGGCCAAACACATCTCCTGTTATATAGGAGGGACAAATCCTATCTCGATCAGTCAACATCCCTCTACATAATTCGTAGTGTATCCAATAGTCGCCTTTATAGTTTACCCTGTTACGGGTAACATTTGACAATATCAAGATACATAACTCCTTATGTTGGGATCTTTGATGATCACAAGTCGTAAGGATTACATACATTATTGTCACTATGAGAATTGCATATGACGATCATATAACTATCCATGTTGCATTCTCATGGTGGGTCTGTCCAGTACATCGTTCTCTAACATGTATCCATATGTTGATTTGATATCTCATATCAATGAACAATTCATCAATCAACACATACTAGTCTCTACGTATTATCATTATCCCTATTCATGATAATATTTGACTAGGGACATCTTTAAGAATAATACAATATTATTCTAAGGATATTAACATATATATTAATTCACATTGCACATTAAACGAATAATATATAATAATGAATTGCCATTCATAAAATCATAAACATTGTATGTCAAAACAATCATCTAATGACTTGTCTTAGGGCATATCCCAACAGAAACTGTGCTTGCATCCAACCCAAAACACATAAGCTCACAGACGCAAACCCCTTGTGTTGCAAAACTGCACGAGTATGAACATGACCACACACCAGTATGCTATATGGATATTAGAAAATGAAAATTTAGGGAATATTAAATTACTGGATCCGTTGATTCAAAATTGAAGAAAGATACATTGGATTCATTGATTCCCCAAGCATCAGAAAATAGAAAAATGATCCATTGATTCTAAACGGAAGAAGCTAACACCAGAATGAATTCAATAATACATCACATTCAATCAACCAGAACCACCAAGAAATGTTTAGCATTTAGCTGTAACAAACGTTTGGCATTGCCATTACATGTTACAGAAAAGGAAGGTGTAATACATTTTTAAATTCTTGAAAAATGGCAACTTTCCTTTGACGTCGTCCACAGACTACCTCAAAAATGTATCAAATGAGCTGCACGACAGCAGCAATTCTTAGCACCCCGTTTTGGAGGAGATCACCTAGCTCGTCAAATAACAAAGCTGTTCGCCAACCCCATCCTTTTGGAGCCTTTGGTAGAAGTGTTCCTGTTTGTTTGTAGCTCCCAAACACCATCACTTCTCTCTTCGATGGGCATATCAACTAACAAAGCATTCACCGAAACACAATGTTCAAGGCACATTATAGCTACTTGACGAATCAAGCAACGTTCTTGCAAAAAACTAATTTGTATAGTTATTTCACCTGATATCTAGCAGTAACCTTTTCTCGATAATCCACATACATATGGACCTAAAATCACAGAAGGCAGAGAAATTAGCATGTATTGAATTGTATTGAACAATCAACCTCAGCTATAAAGGTATTGTTTTCGACAAAGATGTGAAATGGTCAATTTTCTATATCTTCAGAAGCTGATTAATTGTGGTGATGCTTGGACTGTTGGACAAGGTAATGAGAAAATGTAAAATCCTCCCATAAAGTGGGTTATCAAATATTTAAAAAAACAGATAAAAGAAACTTGGGAAGAATTTATTTGGACAAAAATGAGTTCATAAAATTAGCTGGAACCAGCTTATTCGAAGATGGTTAAGTTGCATTAGGCCTCCCAAATGACAGTCAAAAATTGAGCTGTCCAAAACCTAGTATAGTGTGGATTGGGCTGCCGAAGTGCAACACAAAATCAATTTCAAAAGGAAACTTGAAAGTTTACCTTTCTAAGTGGATCACTTATCTCAGCCTTCCGCCGATGAAGAAACAGACCTGCGGAAGAGAGGTTAAGGTAAAGTATGCCAATAAAAACAACATTACTATTATAAGGCAAAAGTAGTCTCATTCACGGTTTAGGAAGGATACCAAGAGTTCGGCGTCCTTGAGGATCTTCATCACTAAAAGCCTGGATGCTAACCTAAGATGCAATCAGAGCTTTTAGTTAGTAAATTCAAATAAGTCAAAGAGAATTTAACAGCAAGATAATCAAAGATAAGAGAAGACAGAATCTATTATACCTTCCACAAAGAACCAGCATAAAATACCTCTGGGGAATGCTTAACCTGACCATCGTTAAGTCTATGTACATCATGAAATTCAACCCTGAAAAACGAGTCAAGGATAATTATCAAGCATAATAAGGTGCTACAGTTATTCCAGTAGCAAACATCAGGTTGTTACTAAATTTATGTTTCCCAGTGTTTGCTATCATGTCATATTGTTTTAACCCTGAAGTAAATAACTTAAAGTAACATGTAAAATAAATAATTAAATCAACCAATCAGGCAACCTTCTATTTAAAGCAATTTGGAAATGGAGTCAAATCTACCTAAACAGAGAAACATGAATTTTGAAAGTATGAAGCATAATGGATGCCAAAAGAGAGGATAGCTTACGCAAACCGGAATGGCGGGAAGTGACTCAAAGGTGTTTTCAGATCTAATGATATAGCACTATTTTCATTCTCCCACTCAATCCCGATTGCATGCTCCTGTGAGCCGACTTCTATGGCTGCATCACTGGTAGTTTGCCCAGGGGTTAAAGATCCGGTGAGTGTGCTTTGAATACCCATTTCATATTCTCTACCCATGGGCACCTCATGCACATTAGTTATATCATTTGACCCCTGACTGAGCCCCACCAAAGCTGTCAATCCATCTCCAGCAAGATCCCCATTGCTGTCAGTTCTATTGTCTGGATCATCATTAGCAGGAAGTTGCTGGCGGCTGCCCATACCAAATGGTACACGAGAAAAAACATAACGAGTTGGGGGCCAAGCAGCTGCTGGCACAAAAGTAGTTCCACGTCCAATTCCAGCTAGCCCATCAATATGCCCCCTGACATGAACACGTACAGGCCTAAATAGGCCACTTCTTTCCCCTTGAGCAGAGCTAGTGACATAAACGTGCCCAATGTCATTGGATAAAATGTTAGGGTCGTGATCTTGTATGTGGTATCCAGCTGCCGAAACTCCACGTGAGTAGCCTGGATGCTGCCTACATGCACATGCTACACTCGTGAGGCAGCAACTTTTGCATGTGTCGGCACCAATTTCCTGCACCTGTTGGCTTAAGAGCATCTACATATGCAAGAAATCCAGAAAGAAAATAAAAGATGAACGCATAATCTATAAAATAAATCAAAAGATGAACCCAAAGTTCCGGATACAGGAAGTAGAAATAGTGCCTTAACTAATATTAAAGAGAATATCATGAAGTTGCACCAATACAAATGGTGCAATGGATATAGTGGATATCACATCCCTCATCCAATTTAAGAAATTTAGCGGCATCCAGAAGTAAGGCCATTTCTCGGATGAGTTCAACCAATGCCCTTATGCTAGATCCAAGGGTCCAAATTTGATTTGGAGATGTGTTTTATGTGGACCCCACATATCAAAATCAGATTTGGACCCTTGGATGTAGGATCACGCTAGGGCCTCATTTCCCCCATTTCTGATCCTTGACTCCATATTAAAAGTAGCAAACAATGTAATCAAGCAGTCAGTAACATACCTGCAGCCATAAACCATCATTCACAGCTTTGCAAGGGAAGCCCATTTCTTCAAGATGCTTTCTTACATTTAACAGTGCCTCAAAAGACATATTACAATATAAAAGAGAACCACCTTCAAAAATATTGACGAAAGAATCATAATCTTCTTTGCTCATCCCACAATGCCGTTTAAAGCAAGGTTTAGCCTCTCTTCTACCCACTGTCCTACCACCCCATGCCAGAGGGGGGATGTTACATCTTTCCCATTCGTTAGGCATCAGCACATCACATGAAGGATTCATCGAAAAACAGTGCATTTGATCTCCTGGTGTCCAATTACCGTTCAATTGATAGCATGCATCTTCACCTGATGGCCCTTCCATGGCCAAACCACTAACAGATGATCCACTCATTCCAATTCCAATATGCATATTCATATAGGAACATGAGGCATTAATATCATGGGCACACAATGTGTTATCTGCTGAAGGTTGTTCGACAGTGCAAGGGTATCTTGACTCAAGATTCGATTGGATGCACGCTGTTGGCACTTTTTGTTTACCAATGGCAACATCCGCACGAGAATCCACAATGGAATCCACAAGCTCAACAAGGATATTGTGAGCTACATTGTGGCCTTCAACTTCTTCTTTTAAATTTATAGACACTCGTTCAGCTTCCAGCATGTTTATTGGGTTCTCATCCGCCAAAGGTTTCTTGTTTAATTTGGGAGAATCAAATTGTGAACCGGTTACCACCTCACAACTCGAACTTCCCTGATCATGGTGCTCTGTTTTGCAAAGTTTACTTTTTGCAAGAAGAGTGTACCGTGCCAGTTCAAACCTTTCGACATTCCAAAAAATTATTCAGCCTTTGTCTATACAACTTCCACTACAACAAAATATTACAAGCAATTTCATTTCCTCACCGTTTCTCTTCACTAGGCACCCATAATTCATCTGATGCGAGTAAAGCCTGTAATGTCTGCGATGAAAGTTTGGGGAGCACCTGATACAAATAAGAGTTACCACATCTTAAAAATAAAATAATAATAATAATAAATAATAAAAATCTGCCACCACTAAGAAGTTCTAAGAAAATAATTTGTAAGTCCATAACAATATGCTCCGAGAACGCCCAACCTCTTTTAATTCCTGCGCACCACTTTGACAAAGGTAGCCCCAACAAGCATTTCTAACACGTTCCCCATGTATCCCATAATCTTGGCTCTCAGCAAAAACCTGTATTAATATGGCCATGAATCCATAATAAATTGTTACCAAGAGCACGACTTATTACTACAAAAATATGAAACCTGATATGCTAAGAAGTTTGAAGACCACAATTCAGCTATAATGAAGTCTGTGCAAATTGAGCATAAATCCTGCACATAAAAGTCAAAGATTTAAAGACAAGGAAGATAGAGAAAATAGATAATAAAGTAAGGTTGAGAGACTTAGCCACCATTCTCTCCATTTTTCAACTGACCTCAACAGTTTTGTGCCAAAAGAATGGAAAACTGACAGCATAAATAATGCCAGTTGACCAATCCAAAAGATACAACTTGAGGCAATTCACATTTTCCATTAGTAGCCTTAAATTTCGATAGTATTATACTTAAAAATTAAACTGTTCCCGTTGTGAGAAACAATCTTGGCAGTAGTAAATTTAAACAACTTCGAATAAGTGCAATAAATGAATCTTGAAGAGTATTATAGGCAAGCATTGGTTACCTGAAGATCAATAAATGAAGCCGCAGCTAGAACTCGAAAGGCGTTGTCGTCATTTAACTTAGGATGATGTCCATACAGATATGCCAAAGCTGTTGTCATTGATTCACCATTCACATTTTTATCATCAACATGCAAGGTCAGAGTAGGGGCGTTGGCTTCTTTCCAAGGGCCCTGAAGCATATTCCTGCATATATTCACATTATAGGAAACACACTATTTTTTGCAATCATGAAATGGGAACTCATTGGCAAAAAATGTACACAATACGTATGATAAATTGCGGTGTGTGAGTTTCTTCACTTTATATGATGCTCTTGTAACTAGAACAGCGAAGAAGTTTTCGACTGTGAGCAGTCAAGATGCAACTAAACTTTTTCTATAACTCAAGAGTAAGTAACAATTATATAGTTCTCCCATTACTAAACAAATACGTAAACACGGATAACTCCTTTTAATCCCATTAAGTCAACTATGCAGACAGTGCTACCCATCTTTACATTTTTGCACAATACGACCTTCGTAAGCCCATGTATAAGGATTGACAAACAAGAAACTTCCTCTTCAGATTCCAAAGACAAATTAGCTTGTTTCAAGCTTTAACAAATTTTCGAGTACCAAACTATAATATTATTATATCTAGCACGAACATTATTTATCGAATGCCCATTTTAATCCCCCACAAGAATGAGACGAACCCACAACCAACCGACTAACATTATGCTCACTAACCTACAAATTCCCCAACCCCAAAAATTGTCCTATTGATTTCTTAAGAACAAATTCTAAAAATTCATCAATAACAGTAATACTTCAGGAGCATAAAAAAAATAGTCGCAACTAATCAGACCCAAGACATTATTACAAGCGCAAATACCCTCAGAGAAAATACCGGAAGTAAGAACTCCGTGATAGAACGAGGCGGTGGAGGTGATAAGTGGACCCCATGGCATTCAAAACGACGTCGGAGAACACGCCATTGTTAAACCCCTCCAACTGAATGTGATCGCAAAGTGACGCGAGGTTGCAATCCATAGCGGCGCGGCGCATCTGGCAGCCGCCACGTCTCTCCTCGGTGCTATTGGCATCATTGTTTTCCGAATGCGATGTCTGTTTCGTCATCTCCACCGGCCCCCCCGCCCTCCCCTCGGTGATTATGGTGACTATATCGCCTTACAGAGTAGTTTTTCGGTCCGGGAGAGAGTAATTGCGGGGGTGGAGCTTCCATTTGAGGTACATGTAGTTATTCTGAAAGGAATTCTGAAGGAGATTACGCAAATGGCGAGGGGAGAATGCCCAATTCGGTGTGTGTTGTTCGAATTGTATAGTGGGAAATGAATAAAAGAATGGGGATGATGTCACGCCACCTTATGGTTGCATATTCACAGAACAAAGTACACAATAAAGCCTGAAGGATTACATATAGATTAAGGCACCGTTTGGGGTTCATGATAATATTAGTAATCCCGAGATTACTAAGATCATCCAATATTTGTTTTGTTTTTTTAAAAAAAATTATCTCATCATATTTATCACATTCTAATTCCACTTTGCAACAAAATGACATAAATACCCCTTCCCGCCTTTTTATTACTATCTCAAAATTTGAAATTCCCCCAAAAACTATAATTTATTTCCTACAACTTTATTATTATATTTGTATTGTTTATATATTATTATTATTATTATTATTATCATATTTTATTATTATATGACTATAATATATATATTATTATTATTATTATTATGTAGTAATAATTATTATTATTATGTAGTAATAATAATTATTATTATTATCATTATGCAGTAGTAATAATAATAATAATTAACACAAGTAGCCTTATTAAAATGAATTTCAACCTTGTTAAGAAACAAAATACTGTTAAGAACAGTATGGTACAAGAATATGATGTACCTCAGAATTTAGAATCATTAAATCGATGGACAATTCCTAAAATTGAACCTAAACTTATATATAAGTTAGGAGCGTTTGAAAGATTAGGAATTAAACAAATTGTTAAAACTACTGAAGAAGCAGTATCATTAAATAATGATGAAATGGTTTTAAAATTACTTAGTGAAAAGGATATTTTACCTTATATCGAAACTCATAAATTTCTTCACATTGGTTTAGTGCAAATTGCTTTTAAACCTTTAACTTTAGAAGGATTACCAGAAAGCTTTATAGCAGCTTTAAGAGATGGAAGAAATTTAAATTGGAAACAATCTTTGACTGGAATTATTCAATCTAGTTTGGCTCATGGCCCTGTTTATTTTGATGTTTATCCAAATTTACAATTATCATTATCCGATATAAATATATTAGATGCTTTAACATTAAATGTTAAAACTCATGGTTATAATTATGCTCCAGGAACAGAAATAATTTGTATCTGTTATCGTATTTATTTTAAACCTTTGCATACATTAAATCCTCAATGTAGGAGAATGGATAAACCCATTAATGAAACAATATTAATTGAAACTAATTTTAGTAGATCTAACATTACAACACGTAGAGCTATTAAATGGGACGAAATTGTTTTCCCTGATAACTGGACAATTGAACATGCAATTCCTGTTCAAACCAGAATTCAAAACAATTTAGTTGATGTTATACAAACAAATGATGGTTCAATTCAACTACAATTTGAACCAAATAATCAACAAAAATTATTACAATCAATACCTAGATCTTTAAGATCTAAATCATCTAAGTCATATTCATCTTTTTCTCATATCTCTCCAATGGAGGAAAATAATTCTCCACATAGAGCTTCAACATCTGCAGTTCCGAATTTACCTGATAATTTACAATATGAAAGAATAAGTAAATTATACATTAATCCAGACAATATTGTCAGAGGATTAAAAGAATCAGAAATAACTGAATCAGAAATGAATTTTTCATCTTTATGAATAATACACCCAAAATAGATTTTAGTCCTGGATCCAGTGCCAGGCAGAAAATAAGAAATGAATTTAATCAACCTAAATGGGAACAATTTAGAAAATGGTTTTTTGACAATATTTCAAAAGACAAAAGAACTTTGTTACAAAATGAATTTTATAAATTTTGTTCTGAACAAAATGCTTATATACCTTTTATATCATGGTTTATATCAACATATGTTGAACCCTATATTCAAGTATTAGAAAGGACTTATAAACTTTCGAATGGTAATATTTTGACAAATTTATATCCTCCTCAACAACCTTTTGAAATTGAAAAGGAAGGAACGATTCTTAATTTTTCAGCATTTTCAAAATTGTTAGAAAATGAGACTTTACAACTCACATGTCAACATATTAATAAATTATTAAAACAACAAAATTACACAAATCTTTTCCTAGTTATTTTAGGAGAACAAATTAATCTATTACATAATAGAATTGAGAATATTAGTACAAAAATTGCACACATTCAACCTTTAGTTGGAATGACACCACCATCGGATATAATATTATCCACTCCAAATATCCAACCTCCCCCTGAAATCAAGGATTTTAAATTAAAATCAATGGGAGATTTTGAACAATTTTTAGAAAATAAATTTAAAGATTTGAAATTATCTATTTCAGTTTAGATACTGATTTCCAGGATCAATTATCCCATGGCAATCACAAACAAGTCATTGGTGATCAAATAAATAAATTAAAAAATAGATGGGCCACTAAACCCACTCAAAGCTTATTTTATTATAGTAGGCCATCTCCAATGGATACTCTCCATGAAGAAACTGACCTTAATGGAAATAATAGTTATAGTGGTAAACATATTTATGAATGGAATATTGATGGTTATCCTGATAAACAGATTTATAATCTGGCTCATAGAATGCTTATGTATTCCACTATTTGTAAAAGTAATGGAAATACCGATAAAAATATTGCTAATATGATTATTGCTGGATTTACTGGCCAATTAAAAGGCTGGTGGGATAATTATTTAACTCTCACTAATAAAGAAGAAATCATGAATACAGTTAAACAAGAAAATAACATCATTGTAGAAAATGCTGTCTACACTTTAGTTGTTAATATTATTGATCATTTTACTGGTAGATATTCTGACCAAAATGAAAATATTCGAACTCTTTTACAGAATTTAAGATGTAAAACATTAACTGATTTTAGATGGTATAAAGACACATTTCTCAATAGAGTTATGGAATTACAAGATTGTAATAGTTCACATTGGAAATCCAAATTTATTGATGGATTACCTCACCTCTTTGCTGAAAGAGTTAGGAAGAATCTTAGAAAGGATCATATTAATATCCCTTATGATTCCTATACATATGGAAAACTTATTGGCACATGTATCCAAGAAGGATTAGCCCTATGTAATGAAATTAAATTAAATCAACAAATTAAAAGACAAAATTTGTCTGAACGAAAACAATTAGGACAATTTTGTGAGCAATTTGGTATGGATATACCATCACAAAATAAGATTTATTCTAAAAATAAAACATACAAAAATGAGAACAATTTTCAAAAACCTTATTATAAGAAAAAGAGAAAATATTCTCATAAAAGATTAGATCACAAAAGTGAAAGGAAAAAATTTAGACAATCAACTAAAATACCTAAAAAACAAAATATAACTTGTTTTAGATGTGGTCATACAGGTCATTATGCTAATAGATGCAAGATGAAAGAAAAAATTAATACTTTAGATATTCCTGATAATATTAAGGATGCTCTTAATACAATATTAGTACACTCTTCTGATAGTTCTGATTATTCATCAGACTCGTCTTATGATTCGAATGATTCAGATGAATCAAAACATCTTCAGGTTTTAGAGAATGAATCTAGTCATTCAGAAACAGATTGTTGTAAACCTTGTTCTATAGGACAACCCTGTATTAAGACTATTTCAGATGAATCAAATGATTTACATTATAAAATATTATCACAATTTCAGGATTTAAATATAAGTACTTTAACTAATACCAATATATTAGAATTTCTTAAATTAGTTAAAGACCCTGAATTAAGATATAAATTAATTGATCAAATGGAAGATATACCTTCCACTTCCACTTCCAATACTATTCCTCGGAATATTATTGATAGTTCTACTAATCCTTATTCCATGACAGAAGTTTATAAGCTTCTAAGACAAAAACAAACAAATGATACCCCTACTTCAATTAATGATTTGTTTATAGAGATTGATAATCTTAAACAAGAAATTAAATTTCTTCAACATGAAAATAAATTATTTGATACTCGAATTTCTAAATTAGAAGATAATCAAATTTCTAGTTCTCCAATTACATCTCCAAAATTTCCTGATAAGGACAATTTTCAGTTACCACCTGAACATGATTTTCTGGCAACATTAGAAATTCTAGTTGCTCAAAAATGGTATACTCAGATTACTTTATTAATTGATAATCATTTTTTCAAAACATTTACAGCACTTATTGATAGTGGTGCAGATTTAAATGTTATTCAGGAAGGATTAATTCCTACTAGATATTATACCAAAACAACTAATAGTTTATCCCATGCTGGTGGACAAAAATTGGACATACAATATAAACTTCCTCAAGTTTCTATTTGCATAAATCGAACATGCATAAAAACTAGCTTTTTGTTAGCTAAAGATATTACTAATCAAGTAATACTTGGATCTCCATTTATTACTCAATTATACCCAATTACATATATTGATAATTTAGGTATTCGTGGTACTTTTGAAGGAAAAACTATTTTCCTAAAATTCTTAGATGCTCCTTCACCACGATACATTAATATTATTCATGATCATATTCAAAATAAAATTTACCAATTACAATTTTTAAAATTTGAAATAAATACAATCACAATAAGTGATCAGTTAAAAAATCCTCGATTACAGGAAAAAATTAAGTTAATAGCACAACAATTTTCTTTAGAGATTTGTAGTGATCACCCCAATGCTTTTTGGAATCGAAAAAAGCATATTATCTCTTTACCCTATGAGGATGATTTTAATGAAAAATTAATCCCTACAAAAGCTCGACCATGTCAAATGAGCTCTGAATATTTAGAATTATGTAAAAAGGAAATTGAATCCTTATTACACAAGAAGTTAATTAAGCCTTCTAAATCTCCTTGGTCTTGTACTGCTTTTTATGTTAATAAAAAGAGTGAACAAGAACGTGGAGTACCAAGATTAGTTATAAATTATAAACCATTAAATAAAGTCTTAAAATGGATAAGACATACAATCCCTAATAAAAAGGATTTATTAGATAGATTATATGATTCTCTCATATTTTCAAAATTTGATCTGAAATCAGGATATTGGCAAATACAAGTCAATCAAAGTGATACTTATAAAACTGCTTTTAATGTTCCAATAGGACATTATGAGTGGAATGTAATGCCTTTTGGTTTAAAAAATGCACCTTCTGAATTTCAACAAATTATGAATGATATTTTTACTCCTTATAGTGAGTTTATAATTGTTTATATAGATGATATTTTAGTATATTCTAAAACAATTGATTTACATATAAAACACTTAGATATGTTTAAGAAAATTATTATTCAAAACGGCTTAGTTATATCTAAACCAAAGATGTCTTTATTTCAAACTGAAATAAGATTCTTAGGCCATAATATTCATAAAGGAAATATAATTCCTATTTCGCGAAGTATAGAATTTGCTTCTAAATTTCCAGATAAAATAATTGATAAAACTCAATTACAAAGATTTTTAGGAAGTCTAAATTATATTTCTGCTTATTATAAGAATTTAACTCAAGATTCAGCTATTCTATATGATAGACTTAAAAAGGTTCCTAAACCTTGGACTGATGAACATACCAAGGCAGTTCAAACTATTAAGCAAAAGGTAAAATACTTACCTTGTTTAATGATAGCAAATCCAAATTGGAATAAAATTATTGAGACAGATGCCTCTGATATTGGTTATGGAGGTATATTGAAACAAATAGATCCTATTTCAAAAAATGAATTTCTAATTATATTTTATTCTGGAAAATGGAATGACAGTCAGAAAAATTATACAACTATAGCAAAAGAAGTTCTTGCAATTGTTAAATGTATCTTAAAATTTCAAGATGATTTATATAATCAGAAATTTATAATTAAAACAGATTGTAAGTCAGCCAAATTTATGTTTACTAAAGATTTTAAACATGATGTTTCTAAACAAATGTTTGCTCGTTGGCAAGCTCATTTAGCTCCATTTGATTTCGATATCATATATAAAAAAGGTGAAGAAAATTCTCTTCCAGACTTTTTGACTCGTGAATATTTAAATGCTTGAAATATTTTCAGGTATGAGTCAATCTTCTCGAGGAACTTCCTCTTATAGAGGAAGGGGTGGCCGAGGAGGCCGAGGACAAAATCCAGAGCATATTATAGCTCAACATGGAACACGTAGGCTTATAGCCAGGAATTTATCTCAAGAGCAGGATCCTTTATATCAGGAATTCCTTGCTTTTAGACAACAGAGAGAGGGTAATATCCCTGACACGGAAACAACAGCATCATATGCTAATATCGTTAATAACGATGAAGGAGAATCACATAATTTTATCAAAAATGATTCTCAGGAAATCATATTTTTCCTTGAAGATATTGATCTAAAATGGGCCAATGAACCCTGGAAGATTATGAGCAGGTATATTGACACTGCATCATTTGCTTATGGGACATATAAGTCTCGAAATTATTATGAGCAATTACTCATAAATAATTCATGCGACATTACGCGATTTCCTTTAGGACAAAAGGAAAATTTTACTTTTAGTAAAATCATTATTAAGCGAGTCATAACTCCAACTGAATGGGGCATATCACCTCTTAAGGAAAAAGAATTTGCTTTTTCTACTAATCAGATGATTAAATATAATTATTGGGATTATGTTGAAGCCTTTCATAAAGTCTTCTTCTATGAAAACAATAAAAAACGACATTCGTGGTTTATAAAAATTTGTACTGAAGTCTATAAACATGATATTCCAAATTGGTTTCTAAATTGGTGGGGCAAATATGGCACTACGCAAAAAATTTTACCAGAAATTTATAAAACCTATTTTGATGAATGGATTGATTTATCTCCTAAATTAAATCAAATGCAACAACAAAGTTCTGGTATAACAGGAATAGCATCTTTCTATTACTTTGTTGAATTTTCTATTCCTTGGATTTGGAAATGGTCGCCAGAAGTATCTTATACTGATACTCACATCCCCTGTCTTAAAAGGAATTTTTATTCAAAATTCTGGGATAAAATGTTAAAGGAAAACCCAGACACCAAACAAATGTTTGGAATTGATACTTTGGAACTAATTACGGACACCATTGCTACTTATCAGACGGATAACTTTGTTAAAAATTCGTTTGAGCAACCTTCACCATTTGAGCAAATTGCTCGAAAATGCCGAATGAAATCCGAGGTCATGACTAAGGAGAAAATGATCGAAGAATATTTGGATGCAATGAAAAAGGATTTATTAACCAGATTTGATGATGATAACATGTCTGGAAAATCAATTTCTGAAGATTTACAGGATGCACAGGATCCCAATATTCCTTTTGATGATATTTTTGAAACATTCAAAGCCACCATGATGGAAACTGGGTCTACTGGATCCACCTCAAAAGATAAAGACAAAGCACTATAAAAGAAGATGCTGATTCCCCGCATTATTCGGCTCAATGGCAGACAATCTTTAGTGGATATGACTAAAGAGGAATATTACTTTAATAAAGTATTGTACGATGGAATATATTCCATCCACTATCTTATTTTATTTGTTAGTGCGTCTACTGTTGTAAATTAGTGTGGTTCCTGTTTGTACTTTTTTATTATTAGTCTGTACTGTTTTTATTTTGTGTTTGTAGTCCGGATTTGAAATCCGATGTCTCACTCCTATATAAGGAGCTTTTATTTCCTTTGTTTAGTAGACTGAAAATCATCCACTCTTGTAATATTCTCGTTCATCTAATAAACAGTTTGCATTTGGTTTCAACTACTTTTATTCTGCTCTTCCTTTCTGTAAGTATTCTTTTATCTTTTTTTTTGTTTTATCATAAATATTATGATAGGCTAAATACTTATTTGTGTTAACTTAAATCTCATTTACTTACTTATGCCTTGAATTGGTCCTTATGTATCTTATGAATAAATCATTCTAGGTTGGAATAGTAAAACTTGCATTTAAGAACTATTGTACTATTGCCCGCTTATGACGAGGTGTGTCGATTAGGGCGTTTTTGTACTGTTATAGTTCAAGGATTGACGGTTTTTGTATTCTGTAGAAGTCCTAGGTTCATGATGAATTCTGCCATTCGAGACCTCCTATGAATTCATCATGAACCTAGGACTTCTACAGAATACAAAAACCGTCAATCCTTGAACTATAACAGTACAAAAACGCCCTAATCGACACACCTCGTCATAAGCGGGCAATAGTACAATAGTTCTTAAATGCCAGTTTTACTATTCCAACCTAGAATGATTTATTCATAAGATACATAAGGACCAATTCAAGGCATAAGTAAGTAAATGAGATTTAAGTTAACACAAATAAGTATTTAGCCTATCATAATATTTATGATAAAACAAAAAAAAAGATAAAAGAATACTTACAGAAAGGAAGAGCAGAATAAAAGTAGTTGAAACCAAATGCAAACTGTTTATTAGATGAACGAGAATATTACAAGAGTGGATGATTTTCAGTCTACTAAACAAAGGAAATAAAAGCTCCTTATATAGGAGTGAGACATCGGATTTCAAATCCGGACTACAAACACAAAATAAAAACAGTACAGACTAATAATAAAAAAGTACAAACAGGAACCACACTAATTTACAACAGTAGACGCACTAACAAATAAAATAAGATAGTGGATGGAATATATTCCATCGTACAATACTTTATTAAAGTAATATTCCTCTTTAGTCATATCCACTAAAGATTGTCTGTCATTGAGCCGAATAATGCGGGGAATCAGCATCTTCTTTTATAGTGCTTTGTCTTTATCTTTTGAGGTGGATCCAGTAGACCCAGTTTCCATCATGGTGGCTTTGAATGTTTCAAAAATATCATCAAAAGGAATATTGGGATCCTGTGCATCCTGTAAATCTTCAGAAATTGATTTTCCAGACATGTTATCATCATCAAATCTGGTTAATAAATCCTTTTTCATTGCATCCAAATATTCTTCGATCATTTTCTCCTTAGTCATGACCTCGGATTTCATTCGGCATTTTCGAGCAATTTGCTCAAATGGTGAAGGTTGCTCAAACGAATTTTTAACAAAGTTATCCGTCTGATAAGTAGCAATGGTGTCCGTAATTAGTTCCAAAGTATCAATTCCAAACATTTGTTTGGTGTCTGGGTTTTCCTTTAACATTTTATCCCAGAATTTTGAATAAAAATTCCTTTTAAGACAGGGGATGTGAGTATCAGTATAAGATACTTCTGGCGACCATTTCCAAATCCAAGGAATAGAAAATTCAACAAAGTAATAGAAAGATGCTATTCCTGTTATACCAGAACTTTGTTGTTGCATTTGATTTAATTTAGGAGATAAATCAATCCATTCATCAAAATAGGTTTTATAAATTTCTGGTAAAATTTTTTGCGTAGTGCCATATTTGCCCCACCAATTTAGAAACCAATTTGGAATATCATGTTTATAGACTTCAGTACAAATTTTTATAAACCACGAATGTCGTTTTTTATTGTTTTCATAGAAGAAGACTTTATGAAAGGCTTCAACATAATCCCAATAATTATATTTAATCATCTGATTAGTAGAAAAAGCAAATTCTTTTTCCTTAAGAGGTGATATGCCCCATTCAGTTGGAGTTATGACTCGCTTAATAATGATTTTACTAAAAGTAAAATTTTCCTTTTGTCCTAAAGGAAATCGCGTAATGTCGCATGAATTATTTATGAGTAATTGCTCATAATAATTTCGAGACTTATATGTCCCATAAGCAAATGATGCAGTGTCAATATACCTGCTCATAATCTTCCAGGGTTCATTGGCCCATTTTAGATCAATATCTTCAAGGAAAAATATGATTTCCTGAGAATCATTTTTGATAAAATTATGTGATTCTCCTTCATCGTTATTAACGATATTAGCATATGATGCTGTTGTTTCCGTGTCAGGGATATTACCCTCTCTCTGTTGTCTAAAAGCAAGGAATTCCTGATATAAAGGATCCTGCTCTTGAGATAAATTCCTGGCTATAAGCCTACGTGTTCCATGTTGAGCTATAATATGCTCTGGATTTTGTCCTCGGCCTCCTCGGCCACCCCTTCCTCTATAAGAGGAAGTTCCTCGAGAAGATTGACTCATACCTGAAAATATTTCAAGCATTTAAATATTCACGAGTCAAAAAGTCTGGAAGAGAATTTTCTTCACCTTTTTATATATGATATCGAAATCAAATGGAGCTAAATGAGCTTGCCAACGAGCAAACATTTGTTTAGAAACATCATGTTTAAAATCTTTAGTAAACATAAATTTGGCTGACTTACAATCTGTTTTAATTATAAATTTCTGATTATATAAATCATCTTGAAATTTTAAGATACATTTAACAATTGCAAGAACTTCTTTTGCTATAGTTGCATAATTTTTCTGACTGTCATTCCATTTGCCAGAATAAAATATAATTAGAAATTCATTTTTTGAAATAGGATCTATTTGTTTCAATATACCTCCATAACCAATATCAGAGGCATCTGTCTCAATAATTTTATTCCAATTTGGATTTGCTATCATTAAACAAGGTAAGTATTTTACCTTTTGCTTAATAGTTTGAACTGCCTTGGTATGTTCATCAGTCCAAGGTTTAGGAACCTTTTAAGTCTATCATATAGAATAGCTGAATCTTGAGTTAAATTCTTATAATACGCAGAAATATAATTTAGACTTCCTAAAAATCTTTGTAATTGAGTTTTATCAATTATTTTATCTGGAAATTTAGAAGCAAATTCTATACTTCGCGAAATAGGAATTATATTTCCTTTATGAATATTTTGGCCTAAGAATCTTATTTCAGTTTGAAATAAAGACATCTTTGGTTTAGATATAACTAAGCCGTTTTGAATAATAATTTTCTTAAACATATCTAAGTGTTTTATATGTAAATCAATTGTTTTAGAATATACTAAAATATCATCTATATAAACAATTATAAACTCACTATAAGGAGTAAAAATATCATTCATAATTTGTTGAAATTCAGAAGGTGCATTTTTTAAACCAAAAGGCATTACATTCCACTCATAATGTCCTATTGGAACATTAAAAGCAGTTTTATAAGTATCACTTTGATTGACTTGTATTTGCCAATATCCTGATTTCAGATCAAATTTTGAAAATATGAGAGAATCATATAATCTATCTAATAAATCCTTTTTATTAGGGATTGTATGTCTTATCCATTTTAAGACTTTATTTAATGGTTTATAATTTATAACTAATCTTGGTACTCCACGTTCTTGTTCACTCTTTTTATTAACATAAAAAGCAGTACAAGACCAAGGAGATTTAGAAGGCTTAATTAACTTCTTGTGTAATAAGGATTCAATTCCTTTTTACATAATTCTAAATATTCAGGCTCATTTGACATGGTCGAGCTTTTGTAGGGATTAATTTTTCATTAAAATCATCCTCATAGGGTAAAGAGATAATATGCTTTTTTCGATTCCAAAAAGCATGGGGTGATCACTACAAATCTCTAAAGAAAATTGTGTGTGCTATTAACTTAATTTTTTCCTGTAATCGAGGATTTTTTAACTGATCACTTATTGTGATTGTATTTATTTCAAATTTTAAAAATTGTAATTGGTAAATTTTATTTTGAATATGATCATGAATAAATTAATGTATCGTGGTGAAGGAGCATCTAAGAATTTAGGAAAATAGTTTTTCCTTCAAAAGTACCACGAATACCTAAATTATCAATATATGTAATTGGGTATAATTGAGTAATAAATGGAGATCCAAGTATTACTTGCTTAGTAATATCTTTAGCTAACAAAAAGCTAGTTTTTATGCATGTTCGATTTATGCAAATAGAAACTTGAGGAAGTTTATATTGTATGTCCAATTTTTGTCCACCAGCATGGGATAAACTATTAGTTGTTTTGGTATAATATCTAGTAGGAATTAATCCTTCCTGAATAACATTTAAATCTGCACCACTATCAATAAGTGCTGTAAATGTTTTGGAAAAATGATTATCAATTAATAAAGTAATCTGAGTATACCATTTTTGAGCAACTAGAATTTCTAATGTTGCCAGAAAATCATGTTCAGGTGGTAACTGAAAATTGTCCTTATCAGGAAATTTTGGAGATGTAATTGGAGAACTAGAAATTTGATTATCTTCTAATTAGAAATTCGAGTATCAAATAATTTATTTTCATGTTGAAGAAATTTAATTTCTTGTTTAAGATTATCAATCTCTATAAACAAATCATTAATTGAAGTAGGGGTATCATTTGTTTGTTTTTGTCTTAGAAGCTTATAAACTTCTGTCATGGAATAAGGATAGTAGAAACTATCAATAATATTCCGAGGAATAGTATTGGAAGTGGAAGTGGAAGGTATATCTTCCATTTGATCAATTAATTTATATCTTAATTCAGGGTCTTTAACTAATTAAGAAATTCTAATATATTGGTATTAGTTAAAGTACTATATTTAAATCCTGAAATTGTGATAATATTTTATAATGTAAATCATTTGATTCATCTGAAATAGTCTTAATACAGGGTTGTCCTATAGAACAAGGTTTACAACAATCTGTTTCTGAATGACCTAGATTCATTCTCTAAAACCCTGAAGATGTTTTGATTCATCTGAATCATTCGAATCATAAGACGAGTCTGATGAATAATCAGAACTATCAGAAGAGTGTACTAATATTGTATTAAGAGCATCCTTAATATTATCAGGAATATCTAAAGTATTAATTTTTCTTTCATCTTGCATCTATTAGCATAATGACCTGTATGACACACATCTAAAACAAGTTATATTTTGTTTTTTAGGTATTTTAGTTGATTGTCTAAATTTTTTCCTTTCACTTTTGTGATCTAATCTTTTCTGAGAATATTTTCTCTTTTTCTTATAATAAGGTTTTGAAAATTTTTCTCATTTTGTGTATGTTTTATTTTTAGAATAAATCTTATTTTGTGATGGTAATCCATACCAATTGCTCACAAAATTGTCCTAATTGTTTTCGTTCAGACAAATTTTGTCTTTTAATTTGTTGATTTAATTTAATTTCATTACATAGGGCTAATCCTTCTTGGATACATGTGCCAATAAGTTTTCCATATGTATAGGAATCATAAGGGATATTAATATGATCCTTTCTAAGTTCTTCCTAACTCTTTCAGCAAAGAGGTGAGGTAATCATCATCAATAAATTGGATTTCCAATGTGAACTATACAATCTTGTAATTCATAACTCTATTGAGAAATGTGTCTTTATACCATCTAAAATCAGTTAATGTTTTACATCTTAAATTTCTGTAAAAGAGTTCGAATATTTTCATTTGGTCAGAATATCTACCAGTAAAATGATCAAAATATTAACAACTAAAGTGTAGACAGCATTTTCTACAATGATGTTATTTCTTGTTTAACTGTATTCATGATTTCTTCTTTATTAGCGAGAGTTAAATAATTATCCCACCAGCCTTTTAATTGGCCAGTAAATCCAGCAATAATCATATTAGCAATATTTATCGGTATTTCCATTACTTTTACAAATAGTGGAATACATAAGCATTCTATGAGCCAGATTATAAATCTGTTATCAGGATAACCATCAATATTCCATTCATAAATATGTTTACCACTATAACTATTATTTCCATTAAGGTCAGTTTCTTCATGGAGAGTATCCATTGGAGATGGCCTACTATAATAAAATAAGCTTTGAGGGGGTTTAGTGGCCCATCTATTTTTAATTTATTTATTTGATCACCAATGACTGTTGTGATTGCCATGAGATAATTGATCCTGGAAATCAGTATCTAAAACTGAAATAGATAATTTCAAATCTTTAAATTTATTTTCTAAAAATTGTTCAAAATCTCCCATTGATTTTAATTTTAAAATCCTTGATTCAGGGGGAGGTTGGAATTGAGTGGAGTGGATAAATTATATCCGATGGTGGTGTCATTCCAACTAAAGGTTGAATGTGTGCAATTTTGTACTAATATTCTCAATTCTATTATGTAATAGATTAATTTGTTCTCCTAAAATAACTAGGAAAAGATTTGTGTAATTTGTTGTTTTAATAATTTATTAATATGTTGACATGTGAGTTGTAAAGTCTCATTTTCTAACATTTGAAAATGCTGAAAATTAAGAATCGTTCCTTCCTTTTCAATTTCAAAAGGTTGTTGAGGAGGATATAAATTTGTCAAAATATTACCATTCGAAAGTTTATAAGTCCTTTCTAATACTTGAATATAGGGTTCAACATATGTTGATATAAACATGATATAAAAGGTATATAAGCATTTTGTTCAGAACAAAATTTATAAATTCATTGTAACAAAGTTCTTTGTCTTTGAAATATTGTCAAAAAACCATTTTCTAAATGTTCCCATTTAGGTTGATTAAATTCATTTTTTATTCTGCCTGGCACTGGATCCAGGACTAAAATCTATTTTGGGTGTATTATTCATAAAGATGAAAAATTCATTTCTGATTCAGTTTTCTGATTCTTTAATCCTCTGAAAATATGTCTGGATTAATGTATAATTTACTTATTCTTTCATATTGTAAATTATCAGGTAAATTCGGAACTGCAGATGTTGAAGCTCTATGTGGAGAATTATTTTCCTCCATTGGAGAGATGAGAAAAGATGAATATGACTTAGATGATTTAGATCTTAAAGATATGGTATTGATTGTAATAATTTTTGTTGATTATTGGTTCAAATTGTATTGATTGAACCATCATTGTTTGTATAACATCAACTAAATTGTTTTGAATTCTGGTTTGAACAGGAATTGCATGTTCAATTGTCCAGTTATCGGGAAAAACAATTTCGTCCCATTAATAGCTCTACGTGGTGTAATGTAGATCTACTAAAATTAGTTTCAATTAATATTGTTTCATTAATGGTTTATCCATTCTCCTACATTGAGGATTTAATGTATGCAAAGGTTTAAAATAAATACGATAACAGATACAAATTTATTCTGTTCCTGGAGCATAATTATAACCATGAGTTTTAACATTAATGTTAAGCATCTAATATATTTATAG
>CAJQUN010001804.1:0-44400 GCA_907163345.1 Haberlea rhodopensis
TCATAGCATTTCATGCAACATTGGTTTGTTAAATAAGTGCACGACAGTAACTTACCGTGCAAATTGATGTTAGACTTAATATAGCCCGACATAGTATAATAGATAAATTCGAAAATACTCGTCACATTAGAGATATGTGGATGATCAATCAAACTAATAAAAGAATCATAGGGGATTATATTGATAAACCGACATCTTGATAATCTTCTCAACTGAACTCTTTGTTAACTTTGATTTGCTTTGTTGGATTAGTAGTTAATTTAGTTAATTAGTATTCAACTCATTATCGTAGGTTAAATATAGTTAAAAGTGCCTTATTTATACTTGCAGTTAGTCATTGGTTCGACAACCCTGTTCTTATTAAAACTTGGCACCGTGCACTTGCGGTTATATCGAGCTAATCGAATTTATTTTCTAAATATCGAGCGATCAAATACCAACTAAGAAACACCATCACCAACGACATTCACTAAGTGTATGTCGGCATCAAGAATTATGAAGCATGTGAACGAAAGGATTGTAACCCTCCATAACTTTTTAGGGAAAATCAAGTAGATATCTCATACTTCAGTATCTACAAAAAAAAAAAGAGAACAAGACATGTTTGTGTCTCAAATTTCAGTCCCTCCCTAATGATGACTCTGATGAGAAATCCATATTGTTGGGACAAATTACCTGAACGCCCTATTTCCTTCACCTCAACATTTCATTTCCATGAAACAAAAAAGAATTTTCAGCCCTTGTCCTAGTTCATCCACACCAATAACCACCACGACACCAACCCATCCCACCATTCTACCCACCGCAACTCATAAGCACAATTGGAAGCTTACAAATAGTAAATCCCTTAAAAATGCAAAACCAGTTTGAATTGGAAAGCTATCATGTAATATGAATTTTCACAGATTCAGCAGATGATTAGTCATAATGAAACTAAAATAATGCTAATAATTCGTAAGTAGTTTACCTTGACATGATTGAGGTGACAACAGGATTAGAACAGCTAGGCTCGGTGTTAAAATTGGAAATGTTACAAAAAAGGCTCGCCATCTGTATTGCAGATAGAAAAATCAACTAAAATCGGCACATTGTTAACCCGTCAACTAGAATATTTTTGATGAAATTGTAAATATTGTTAACAAACCTCCATTGCGAGATTACTCAATTCTTCAGAATCTCTATCTAAAACCACCCAGTTTGACAAGCATTCTACCAAATAATTTTTAGTTTAAGTAAGAGGGCCAGGATATGAAAGAGAGAAATATTCTCAAGGAAATAAAAGCAAACTACTTCAAAAAAAATTCCGTTCTCGAACTTTCGAACATGTGAAATGTCTCATAAAAAAAGCTAAAAGTTATGATAGCAAAGATACAAGGTTGAAAGCAATCACATAGGAAACTTGCATGCACGTTGGAGACTTTAGACCCCGTGACATATATCCAAAAAAGCTACATTAATTCCTAAAATGACTAATTCGACTGCACAGGATTACAATTATAGAAATAAAAAATGAGAAGTGGGAATTTTGTTGTATTGCATGTGTTAAAGAGGGGACAAGTCTAAATGATTCTAATATATGGTCAGAAAAACAATTTTCTTCATTTGTTATATCCAGGCTTAAGGAATTCATGCAACTACTTGGGATTGGTCTCTTAAGAACTATTAAAGCAAATGTGTATTTAGACAAACAGAAGTCACTCCATGACCTTATAATCGACAGCATCACCAACTATCATTATTCATTCATATCTATAGCACAATCACCACTTGAACATTTCCCAATTGTACTTTAAACTTGTCTATGAAACTAAAACCACCCTAGTGACAAAGTCATCGATTATGTTATGCCAATTCAAACCAGCATCTGTAAATTAATCTAGTATTGGCACTTACATACCTATTTATTTAGAAAGACATAGTGCCCGACCAAAAAAATAATAATCTAGAAGACATAGTCATTATCTCTAGTAAAGAGCAATATAATTTTTAATGAACGCATTGAATAAAACCTCAAGCTCATCCATTAGACTATATTATACGAGATTTAATACTCTTCACCAGCAGAGAGTATAAAATGAAAGATAAATATTACATAAACTCTTATTCTCACTTGGTATGAAGTTTCTCACAAAAACTTCATCAAAATAGCGCTTAATCATAAAAATAGCACGGACACCAAAATTGGAAGGTATGAACTCACCTTGACAGAAATCATCAGGACCATGATGCCTGCTTGCATGAAGGCATCATTTTTCCATAGGCACACAACCTACCAACAGATAATAAGTGAAATCAGTAAATTATTGTCTCCACGAGTATTTTAAGACACAAATTGTTCCACACTCACAATGCATAGCACCCAAAAAAATGTGAGAATATTGAGTACGTACAAGCCAAAATGCAATAAAAAAGGCCTTTTTTGTTACAGTCTTAACTATACATGTTGACCAAATCAAGCAAAATGATAAGGCAAAACCATGAGAACTACAACAACAAATCAGATATATGGAAAAAACGAAAAATATGTAAACGTCACCTTCTTTAATAGCGAAGGAAGCTCCAGGGCTCTGTTTGGAACTTCATGGTTTGCCACAGCGAAATCAATGTGACTGTATTTGCCAAAAAAGATTACCCTCATCACTACATACAAACTACTTCTCAGAAATCAAACAAGTGAATCATGGTCAGGGATTTCTATATATTGATATGAGAAGGAGAACTAGCATCATGAACTAGAGAATTGTGATTGATGTTCCTCCTTAAATTGCCCTCATAGAAACACTCATATACTATCACCCAGATGAAGAAATTTATTAGACAATGTTCAGAACCAAACAAGTACGATCGTAGATTGCTTCCTTATTCAAAATTGGAAGAGTTGTGCACCAAACGAGGGCAATGAAAACACTTGAGAATTAACGCCCATTGAAGTTTATACAATCAGACGATCCTAGCACAAACCAAATTGTAATAAAAAAAGGCTGAATTAACATTTACAGGTGTAAGCAAATGAATGGTGGACAACAGAAAGTGATCCCATGCAACTATGTGTTGCCTTAACGAAGAACACAGACCAGCATCGGGATAAACAAAGAACACTCGATCTTTTGTTCGATCTAAGAGTAAGAACCCAGAAAAATATCAGTGATTACAATCTAGTGACACGACGACTATTGATAACCACTAAACCCCCACCTTACAATTATATACAGAAAAGCATTTCACCAAACTATTCAAAAAGAGTCAGAAGACAAAAAAAAATTAACGCCAAAGCAGGTTGGGTGACAACTAGTCAACACATACGCAGGCAACTGAATTTGTTACTTCGCCTTATTCTATAACGCCAAATTTCAAGACAAGACCAACTAATGCATAAAATACAGTGTTAAACGTTAAAATGATATAATAATAACATCAAGTTCTGGGAATCTGTGATCGCAATACGCATTACACGCACTCATCCCAAGTGCGTAGGGATAACAAGGTATAGTAAAAATAAAATTAAATAAACCACTGCTATGATTCACAGACTCACAGCTACAAAACACAATATCAACATAGATTATAGTGAAAAGATCAAAATCGAAAAAATTGCCTAGAGAGGGAAAGACAAAGGTTGAACAAATCGGCGGAGTGTATGTGGCAGCGAAATTGAAGAGACAGGCTATCAATAATATCCGAAAAGCTGGCGAAATTGCCGTTGTTTGGAGCCATTCCGCCGAGCCCGCCATTCAATCCTACGGCGGGGAGCCCCGCTTGCGAATCCGCCATGCCGCTGTTTCAGTCAAAGTTCTCAATTATCTCTCTATCCCCGTCCGGGAATTTGAACAGAGGGAAGTTTTATAACTGACGATATGTGCAACAAAACAAAATAGAGGGAAGTTATATCTTAAACCTGACCCTTTTGAAGACGTGGGTTACGTCGGTTTCAAATTTGTTGAATATATGTTCAAATAAATATTTTTATTATTTTTATATAGGTGTAATATTTTATTTTTAAATATTTTTATAAATTAATATCCTATCGCTATTTATAGTGCTATTTTGTACCGTAAAATATGGATATTTTGAAAAATAACTGTAGCCAAATATTCTTTTTGATTTATGGATTTTTAAGGATTTTTTGCAAAGTGATCTTAAAAATACATGTAAAAAATAAAGGTCATGCAAAGGTTAAAAATTAAGAATTTTATATTTCTAAATTATGGTTAAACAAATATTATTTGTTTAAATAATCAGTATGACCATACCCACCTAATCCCCAAATTGTATGTTTGTTATTCTGGTAAGTCTAATCTTGAAACTGTTTCTAACTATATGAATATTTAATTTGGGTGTATCTTTGGGTGGCACACAAAAGTAAAAATGGCTTTGAAAGATGAGTGTTGAAGCGAAATTCCTAACTCTGTACTTGAAACGATATTGCCCTGCTATAGTGCTTCACGGTTTGTCGGCAATCGTATCCCAAGATACAATGACTATGATTCGTGATAGAAGCACTTCAAATCACGAATTCTTAAACCACAAAGATTTAAAGGCAGTCAACCGAGAAATGTGTAGGACCCCAACTTTTAATCTTGTCATTAGTGCCTTTATATCGTCATTTGTTTATACGTTTTTCACATCAGGGAATTCTCATTATATACATCATAATTACGGCATACCTTGTGATGTGACTAGAAATAGACACATCTATTGCGCTTAATTGTCTACGATTTGATATGTTTTGATGGATAATTTGATGCATATGCTACCTAATCGTATATTTGTGTATATGTAGCGGTGCAACAATACTCGTCGCTAGTAGTGGTATAACAACTTTCATTGTTAATAGCACTACCTTTTAATCATCGCTAAATTGCGGTACATTGCCTTTAATGTTACACATATCTCATCGCTAACACAATAGTGGTATCTTGCCGATAATGGCACACATATCTCATCCATAATACAATAGTTGTACCTCGCCAACAATGGCACGCACCTCATTGCTAACACAATAGTGGTACATAATATATGCATAATAACAATGAATAAAATTACATACTTAACACAATAAGATGTAATGACACTTACGATACACAATAGATCTGCACTTGATCCTTTAAATTGTCCATATACTCAACATAGATATTCCACAGAATATAATCTCATATCAATACACATATTGATATACTCATCGCTATTACATAATCGTCCAATAATACTCATTGTCAATAACATGACGGTCCAATAATACTCATCGTCAATCACATAACGGTCCAATAATACTCGGTGTCAATCACATGACGGTCCAATACTCATCGTCAATCACATGATGTTCCAATAATACTCATTGTCAATCACATGACGGTCCAATTATACTCATCGTCAATAACATAATGTTCCAATAATACTCATCGTCAATCACATGATGGTCCAATAATACTCACCGTCAATCACATGACGGTCCAATAATACTCATTGTCAATAACATGACGGTCCAATAATAATACCCCTCGCTTCGACATATCAGCGACCCGCGTTACGATATGACAACGTCGAGTATTAAAATTCATATATTGTCAATAACATGACGGTCTAATAATAATACACCTCGCTTCGACATATCAGCGACCCGCGTTACGATATGACAACGTCGAGTATTAAAATTCATATATCACAATCACAATATAAATAACAATGCATACGTATAAATTCTTATATACCTGCATTATCATACTCACAACGTAACCATACACGAACATCACATCGGTTGTTGTCACATATCAATATTATAGTACTTCCATCATTTCCTTTCCTCTGACAGCATATCTCAATTCTCATCTCCTGATTTTCCTCTTCAGTGGGTATGATTCTTAGCACCATCGGTTATTACTCGATATCACATTTCTCGTATTTCATATGATCCTGCAACCACTGTGGTTAGCAATAACACAAATTTCCATTGCTTCACACGATATTATGCACACAAGCACATAATTATCATACCACATAAACACAAAACCACAATTATGTGCTAATCATGTGATATCCAATTTTCTCAATAAAGTCTAAGCCCTTAAACAGTCTAAAGAGCAAGCCACTGCTCTGATACCACTATGTATAGGACCCCAACTCCTAATCATGTCATTTGTGCATTTAACATGGTCATTTGTGTATACAGTTATAGCATTAGAGAGTTCTCACTATATGCCTCACACTTATACCATGACCTCTATTTAGTTTTTCAATAGAAGTCCCCAAACATGAAATAAAAATCCCATAAGTATACACTTTGTAACGCACTAATATGTTCTCAATTCATTAAGCAATTTCTTCTCAATTAAATTTGTTGGAATCGAAGAGGGAGGTGAATGAGATTCCTTGGCTACTTTAGCTTTTTAAAATGAGTTTGAAAAAATAAAATATTTTTGCGCTTGCGGAAGCCTTGAGTCAATCGATAAATAAAAAGAATAAGTAAATAAATGCGTAATGAAAATTAAAGCGGTAAATAACAAGGATATTTGTTATAGAAGTTCGGCGATGAATCGCCTACGTCTCCTCTTCCCGGTTAGATAACCTCCAGCCGAGGTTCCACTATAACAATTGGTCTTGGCCTTGAGGGCTCCAAGTTAGCCACACAACAACTCTTCCCGAGCACACTACTCTTCCCGAGTACACAAGCTCTTCCCGAGCACAATACTCTTCCCGAGTACACAAAGCTCTTCCCGAGCTACCAACACTCTTCACGAGTCTTCTTGGCCTTAAGGGCTCCAAGGATAGCCACAACACATGCACCAACTTCACTTGTTGGCGACTTTACAATTTTCCAACTTGCTTTGGTGTTGGAGGACCTTTACAATAAATCAAATCAAACACCTTCACGGTGTACTCACACGAAGAAAACAAGACTCTAAAAAAGAAGAGAATTACAAACTCCAATACAACAACAATGTATGGAGATTGCAATACAATTTGAAATAATAATGATCAAGACTTTGTAGAAGTTTGTAGGCTTGTTCCTTAGCTTCAAAATGCTCCAAAGCATCCATATTTATAGTGTAGGAGGCCCCCTAGGCTCCTACTAGCCGTTGCTACACAAAAGCTGAAATCACTCCTCGATCGCCTCGGACATCGCCTCAGGCGATCACCATCGCTGCGCCCCAATGGTCACCAAATCACGCACATCGTCTCAGGCGATGAGTTGATCGCCTCAGGCGATCCAGAGCAAAAATCATGGCCGTAGCCTCAGCATGTCCAAAATCTTCATCGCCTCAAACGAACCAGCCATCGCCTCAGGCGTTCGTGCCATCGCCTCAGGCGTTCAATGCCATCGCCTCGGGCGATCTCCCCCTGCGCGCATGCCCGCACATGCCTCGGCGTCGCTTCAGTCGATGGCCGTGGCGATGCCCTATCTGGCTGCCATCGCCTGGGGCGATGATCACCATCGCCTGGGGCGATCCACGCCAGATTGTGCACACTTGATTTTCTTCAATTCAATCCACTTTTAATCGCTTTATCTGCACACTAAGTACACACATTAGTATAACAAACACAAGTTTGTTGATCATCAAAACTCAAAGATTAACCGGGGATAATTTAACGCATTAAACGCAACCATGCGTTTAAGGCTCAACAATCTCCCCCTTTTTGATGATCACAAAACTTGATAAACTTGAATAAGTAATATGCATGAAATGTGAGTAAAAATGACTCCCCCTTAACAATTCCATAGCACATACAAGTTAAACAAGTAAAGCATTAAACAAATAACTCTCCCCCTCAAACCATGCATACTCAAGCTCTCCCCCTTAAACTATGCATGTATTAAAGTTCAAGTTTATCACAAAATTCTCCCCCTTTTTGTGATAATCAAAAAGCATAAAATTTAAATAAACATAGCTCAAATATGTTGACACATACCATATTTTAACAATTTTACACATGGTCCTCACCAAGCATGTAATAGCTATTAGATCAAATCCATTAGAGAAATACACATGCGTTTAAGGCACTCAACCATGAATTCCAAACATTGCAAAGTGTGTAAATGTTCTACCAAGAGTTCATGCACCTATGCCTAAAAAAAATTTATAATTCCCAAACCAACATTTAATAAGATTATTAATGTCATGATAGCATTATATCAAAGATTAAGCATCTAAACACTTGTAGCATGCTAAATCACATAATTGCACAATTCCACATAACATACTCAAATTTGAATCAAAGACATATCAAGATTCTTACTATAAAAAAGATAAGCATACATCATGCATCAAGATAATTTATATGTGCATATGCTAAGGGGTATTCCATTTTACTACAATGAATATTGAGCTTCAATATTTATTGATCACAATTAATTTGTGCCAGTGAATTTTGAATTGCTCTTTTAACATGTATAAAGTAAATTTTACTCTCGATGACAAGAGTTCGTTCTTGTCATTGGTCCAACGTCTCGTGCCTCTTCTATAGTGGTGAATAGAATAAACTCTTCCTTTGAGTTGCTTGGTCCTTCATCCTCCATCTCATTATTGTTTCTACAAAATAAATTTACAATAGGAGGATCTTTGGTACCCATTTGATTTTTGGGTCCTTGATGGTTAGCTTTCAATGGCACCTTTGGAATCCATTTCCACCTCTTATTAGGTTGGTATTGGATTCTAGCAAACCTACACTTATTCTTAGTGTAGCCATTTTTACAACAATAGTTGCAAGTAGGAGAATCATGCTTTGCTTTGGCCAATAAGCTAGAAAAAGTTTTTGATTTGCTTGAGTAGCCTAACCCGGCTTTGTCAAAGCTACAACGTTGTAAGCCAATCAATTCACTTATCTTTTGACTACTTTCACTATATTTGCAAAAAGATATCTTTAAAGAATTTAATTCATTTTTCAATGAATTATTTTCTTCATCTTTCTTAGCAATCTCAAGTTTGAGTAATTTATTACTCATCTTGGTTTTGCCAAGAGCATCAATAAGTTCATGATAGGAATCTAATAATTCATTAAATGAAGGTACCTCATCGTCGCTTTTATCTCCTTCATCTCCAAGAGCCATTAAACAAAGATTTGTGGCTTCTTCTTCATCGGAGTCGCTATCACTCCATGTGGCTATAAACGCCTTCTTCTTCCCTTTGTCCTCATTCTTCTTCCTAGGACATTTGTTAGCATAATGGCCTTTTTCTTGACAATTATAACAAGTTACCTCATTTTTGGATTCTTGTTTGGTAGCATTAGAGGTCTTTGGCTTGCTATGTTTGTTGAAGAACTTCTTTGTGAACAAGATCATCTCCTCATCATCATCATCTTCTTCATCATCGGAATGGTCTTTCCTTCCCACCAAGGCAATCCCATTTCTTTTGGATCTATCCTCCTCCTTTACTTCTCTCCTTGTGGCAACTTCAAGTTCATGAGTCACCAATGTGCCATGGAGCTCATCAAGGTCATAGGAAGCACTTTCTCCTTTGTTTGACTCGATAATGGTCGTCCTCTTTGCGTCCCATTCCTTAGGCAATGCTCTTAGGGCTCTCCTCCATATTTGCTTTGGAGGGTACTTCTCTCCAAGTTGGGCAAGCTCATCTATGATAAGGGTGAGCCTTCTAAACATAGAATCCACCTCTTCTCCGGACTCCATCTCAAATGTCTCATATTTGAGTTGTAGGAGGTCTCTTTGTCTCCTTTACTTGGTTGGTTCCTTCATGACAAATTTGCAATTTGTCACATACCTCCTTAGCGGTTGAGCACATCGAGATCCGGTTGTACTCCTTCATATCTAAAGCACAATGCAAAATATTAAAAGCTTTAGCATTTTGCGAAATTAAAATCATGTCCGCTCTTGTGAAGTCGTCCATTTCTTTGGGAATACTTATTCCCCCAACTTCCTTTAGAGGAATGTGTGGACCTTTCACAATAATTTTCCATAGATCATAATCTACGGATTGGATGTGAGAAATTCTATTCTTCCAATAACCGTAGTTATCACCCATGAAAAGCGGAGGGCGATTAGTCGATTGACCTTGAGCAAACTCATTTGCTAGATTAGCCATATAAAAGATTTTGATTTAAAACAAAAATCAAATGGCTCTGATACCACTTGTTGGATCGAAGAGGGGGGGTGAATGAGATTCCTTGGCTACTTTAGCTTTTTAAAATGAGTTTGAAAAAATAAAATATTTTTCCGCTTGCGGAAGCCTTGAGTCAATCGATAAATAAAAAGAATAAGTAAATAAATGCGTAATGAAAATTAAAGCGGTAAATAACAAGGATATTTGTTATAGAAGTTCGGCGATGAATCGCCTACGTCTCCTCTTCCCGGTTAGATAACCTCCAACCGAGGTTCCACTAGAACAATTGGTCTTGGCCTTGAGGGCTCCAAGTTAGTCACACAACAACTCTTCCCGAGTTTACAAAGCTCTTCCCGAGCACATTACTCTTCCCGAGTACACAAGCTCTTCCCGAGCACAATACTCTTCCCGAGTACACAAAGCTCTTCCCGAGCTACCAACACTCTTCACGAGTCTTCTTGGCCTTAAGGGCTCCAAGGATAGCCACAACACATGCACCAACTTCACTTGTTGGCGACTTTACAATTTTCCAACTTGCTTTGGTGTTGGAAGACCTTTACAATAAATCAAATCAAACACCTTCACGGTGTACTCACACGAAGAAAACAAGACTCTAACAAAGAAGAGAATTACAAACTCCAATACAACAACAATGTATGGAGATTGCAATACAATTTGAAATAATAATGATCAAGACTTTGTAGAAGTTTGTAGGCTTGTTCCTTAGCTTCAAAATGCTCCAAAGCATCCATATTTATAGTGTAGGAGGCCCCCTAGGCTCCTACTAGCCGTTGCTACACAAAAGGCTGAAATCACTCCTCGATCGCCTCGGACATCGCCTCAGGCGATCACCATCGTCGCGCCCCAACGGTCACCAAATCACGCACATTGCCTCAGGCGATGAGTCGATCGCCTCAGGCGATCCAGAGCAAAAATCAAGGATGTAGCCTCAGCATGTCCAAAATCTTCATCGCCTCAAACGAACCAGCCATCGCCTCAGGCGTTCGTGCCATCGCCTCAGGCGTTCAATGCCATCGCCTCGGGCGATCTCCCCCTGCGCGCATGCCCGCACATGCCTCGGCGTCGCTTCAGTTGATGGCCGTGGCGATGCCCTGCCTGGCTGCCATCGCCTGGGGCGATGATCACCATCGCCTGGGGCGATCCACGCCAGATTGTGCACACTTGATTTTCTTCAATTCAATCCACTTTTAATCGCTTTATCTGCACACTAAGTACACACATTAGTATAACAAACAAAAGTTTTGTTGATCATCAAAACTCAAAGATTAACCGGGGATAATTTAACGCATTAAACGCAACCATGCGTTTAAGGCTCAACAAAATTGCATGCAACATAAAAATGAAAAAAAAACTCAAGACATTTACAAACTATATACACGTAGCCAAATGCTCACAGATGAGCCTTTAACAAATAATTGTGTATCTGTTTCTATAATATTACTCTATACCATAACTGGTACCTCACACCTAGGAGCCTCCTTACTCAACAATTCCGACGCAGTTCCAGAAATCAAGTCGTATTTGTTCCACTTGTTTCAAACAGAAACAACCCACACACTGAATGAGCATACCAACAACATGATCTCTCATTAAATAATGTTGTAATTTAAGCAAATTTTAACTATTTTTTTTATATTAAATTGGTGTTTTTCACTTTTCCAATATTAACTACATATAAGTTGGTATTAAATCCATTGCACTATGTTACATACTCAACTTTGTATGTAGTTAGTACTGAAAAGTTATGAAAAATACAAATTTCATACAAAAAAATAGTTGGAATTTGCAATAGTACATGTTTTTATGCATTTTATGTTTTAACACCAAAATCATACTGCGTTAATACCGATTTTAAATGGATTTAGTACCAACTTTTTATGTCGTTAATACTGGAAAAAGTGTTGAAAATACCAATTTAATATCAAAAAATAGTTGAAATTTCCTCAAATACATGGTTTTATGTATTTTTATGTTTTAGTACCAATATTATACTACGTTAATACCGATTTAAATGGATTTAATACAAACTTTGTATCTAGTTAATACTGAAAAAGTGATGAAAAATACTAATTTCATACCAAAAACAATAGTTGAAATTTGCACTAATGCATGTTTTTATGTATTTTATGTTTATTGTACTGCGTTAATATCGATTTTAAATGGATTTAATACCAACTTTGTATGTGGTTAATACTGAAAATGTGTTAAAAAATTCCAATTTAATACCAAAAAAATTGTTGAAATTTGCTCCAATACATGATTTTATGTATTTTTATGTTTTAGTACCACAATTATACTAAAGTAATACCGATTTTAAACGGAAAGAATACCATCTTTGCATATAGTTAATACTGAAAAAGTGATGAAAAATACAAATTGCATATTTTAAAAACAAATGCAATAATACTTGCAGAATGCACTTTCTGCATGTTTTTATGTATTTAATATATTTTCAATACCAAAACTTGCATACTACCTATTTGAACACCTTGCACTAGTACATTTCTTCATATTTTAAAATTTGCACCAGTATCAAATTCCATACACATTTCACCTTAAAATTATAATGAACATGACCTTATTGAATTTCTTCATATTTTTTAAACTTGCACCTTGCACCTTAAAATGAATTCCATACCAAAATTTGAAACCCGCACCTTAAAATGAATTCCATACAGTGAAGTTTCTCTAATTTTTTTGTCAACATGGAGGAATTTGACTGAGGAATTTTGGTGTCGACGATCCAAGGGAAGTGGATAAAGTTGTTTTTCAATTTTGGCTACTGTTGTAAAAGAACAAACCCATTAAATTGAGGGTTTTTTTAAAGGCAATGGTATTTTAGTCACTTTGGCAAGGTATGGAGTTTAAACAAATTAAACATTGACAGTAGGGAGTCCAAACAATAATTTTCTGACATGTTGACTGAACTTAGAAAAACTTTGGTTTTGGGGATTTAATGTGAGTTTGCCTATTTTTTAAACCATTATCAATATTAATATTGATTATTAGTATTATCATTAGTATTATATTATAACAATTATTATTGTAATATGAATCGTTTCGTGTTGTTTTAAAGTTACGTTAATTATTTTTTGGAATAGAGTAGTTTGAATTGAATGTGCTTATTTCGATATTTTGTGAGTTTCTTTTTTTTATTATTATATTTTAAATTATGTGATGAAGAATGAATTAAAATTATTGCACACCACGATTTATACAATTTACAAGTTCACAATCTTAATTTAAAATGATTTAAATGTGAATTCAAATGATTGTTTTTTTTATTTAGTAACATTTATATTATCATAATCATAAGTGTAATATATCGTTAAAATTATAGTGTTGGTCGAGTAAATGATATGATTAATAGTTGAATATGATAAGTGATGCAATTAATTACTAACAGTAGGGAATTAAGTCAGCACAATATAGGAAAAGTCTATCATTAAAAGGTTAATAGAATGACATAATTAATTATTTGAATAGGTAAGTGAATATTGATTGTAATTTGAACTTTAAGTGACCCTTAAAGTCGATGTTCCAAAACCGGTGTTTTTACTCGTTACAGGTTCAATCGACTCACCGGTCGAACCATTGATTCAATCAATGATGATGTCAGTGTGATATAATATATATTTTAATTATGAAATTCATTTTAATTTGGTAATACAAAAAATAAGTGGAGTAGATATTATCTGGAGTAGATTAATTTATGCCGAGGAAAATGTATTTTTAGTCATTTATGTTTCATTAGTCAGCATTTTGGTCATCATGATTTCAAATATGCGATTTGGGTCCTCCATGTTTCTTGTGTTAGCGATTTCGGTCATTTATCTTTTATGACTGTAAATTTGGTCTTTTAACATAATCCGCAATTTTAGTCCTTTATATTTTATGAGTTGCAGTTATAATACTTTATGATTTATATTTTTTTTAAAGTAAAAAAATAAAAAATAAGATAACTTGATTTTAATTTTTTTTTAAATGAAAAACATATAAAAGAATTAGATAAATTTTAAATTCTCGATATTTATGTTTTAAGACAAGTATTATCTCGATATGCATCACATTATTTGTGTAATATGGTTTTATAATAATAATCTTTTACTATTACAATTTTAGGTAGTTATGTATAGAGATTTATATCTGATTTATTGTTAATATTTCTTTATTTTAGCTAATATGTGGTTAATTAAGGACTTTAGTTAATCGAAAATATCACAAATAACAACACAGTCAATACAATCTTCGCTGAAGGTGGAACCCCAGCGCCAAAAAAGAAAAAAAAATGATAAATAGTATTACTATTAGTATTATATTATAACAATTATTATTGTAATATGATTATATGAATCATTAAATTTTGTTGTTGTTTTAAATGTTAAGTTAATTATTTTTATGAATAGAGTAGTTTGTATTGAATGTGCTTATTTCGAATTTTTGTGAGTTTTTTTTTTTTTAAATTACATTTTAAATTATGTGATGAAGAATGGATTAAAATTATTGCACACCACGATTTATAAAATTTACAAGTTCACAATCTTAATTTAAAATGATTTAAATGTGAATTCAAATGAATGTTTTTTTTATTTAGTAACATTTATATTATCATAATAATAAGTGTAATATATCGTTAAAATTATAGTGTTGGTTTTTAGAATATCGAGTAAATGATACGATTAATAGTTGAACATGATAAGTGATGCAATTAATTACTAACAGTAGGGAAATAAGTCAGCACAATATAGGAAAAGTCTATCATTAAAAGGTTGATAGAATGACATAATTAATGATTTGAATAGGTAAGTGAATATTGATTATAATTTGAACTTTAAGTGACCCTTAAATCCGGTGTTATCAAAATCGGATCGAACATAAAATCGGTGCTCTTACGGGGTACAAGAATTCATCGGTTGAACCACTGGTTCAACAATGATGATGTCAGCATGATATAATATCTATTTTAGTTTTTGTAAAATATATATATAATACATATTTGTCATAATTTCAATTTTGTTCAATATAAGAAATAATATTACATCAAGATAGCATGTCAAATTTTAAAAATCACATCAAATCAATCGTCCAACATAAAGGGGCACACTAAAACATCACAAAAATAACTAACAATGTCCAAAAAGAACAAATGTCTCAAAATCATAAGAAAATAGTTCAAAAAATATGAAATGGTTCACATCCTTTATAATTTACCAGAAACTAAACATATTTATATATAATATACAAGACACTTATTGTGAAATTATATGGACATTTTGAAATTACATATATAAAAGTATAAGTTTTGGAGGATTTGATTAGTGCATAATTGCATTTATATTTTATTATCTTTTATTTCAGTTTTATGTTGGTATTCTAGCGAAATTACGTGTTTTGTTCTTGTTTTTTATATTTTGTAGGAATCCAAGGTAATGAAATATTTTACCACTAAAAGATTATGAAAAGTGCATAAAATGGACTTGAAAGACATAATTTGACAGCTCCAGACAATGTACTTAGCGCCAGAGCGTCTGAAGGTGGAACCCCAACGCCAAAAGAAAAAAAAAACAATAACAATGGACAGAATGTGTAGCTTTAGGGCACTTCCAAACGTGCACCCCAGCGCTTAAGATCCTGTGATTTTGGAAAAATCGGATGAATATGGCATGGCGCATGCACGTGATATGACATGGGAATAAAGTTGCTGTGTTTGAATTGATATCGACGGATATTATATCACTTTTGTGGACTCTTAATGGGCTAAGATAAGCTGTAACATGGAAACAAATCTCCTAATTTATTTTACTTGATTGGTGCAAATCATATCAGATTTTGATTGGGCTAAATTAAAGGGGAGTTCACGTGACTTTATGGAGGCACAGCAGATTTTTGAAAGATAATAGGATAATACACTGTATATTATAGAAGATATTGTTAGCATAAAATACCCAGCAAGCCAAACGTTGGCCCGATGGGCTTTATGAGCCCTAGCCCATTAGCTGTCTCATGAACACTATAAATATAAGGTTCACTCTAGGGTTAAAGAATTCCATTCAATACACCAACTCTCATAGAAAAGCCGGCATCACACTAGCACTGGTGCCGGGCTTGTAGATCTGGTCAGGTTGATTGGACTCGAGGATCACCGCCATCAGATTGATTTCGCTGTTAACGGTAATCTCTTTTCGTGCATTAATATTCGATTTATGCATGTTTATATATGAATCAGGCGCGATCTTCCGTCCACGGGTCAGATCTGTTTATTGTTTATTTCCGTTGCGTTTGGATCTGGCGCCGGGGTACGGAAACCCAACAGTGGTATCAGAGCCAGGTTGCGCTTTGATTCATATATTCAATAATTAATTTTTTATTAGATCGTTCCCAATCGACGTGTTCGAAATTTTCAGAAATTACGGATCCGGAAAAATATAGAAAATCAATTAAAATCGATTTTTGATTGAAACCCCAATGTTCATCGTTTTGAAATCGTGCCTGGATGTTCATGTTTCTGTACGAGCCCGGCAGCAAGGCACGGCGGCGACTTGGTGGAGAAATCGTTTCTCTGTCAACGTGCGCGGCTTGCCCAGACCGGACGTCAACCTCTGGCCGCTGGAATCGCGACCAGGCTGTGAACGACGCCAAGAAAATCGCCGCTCATCCTGTTGCAAACGTTGCAGCATAAGGCGTCGCCAATCTTGAAGCTGCTGCGCTCATCCTGTTGCAAACGGTTGCAGCAGAAGGCGGCGGCACATGTTACACGAAGATCTCCAGGCGGCGCTAGGGTAGGCAAAACCCTAACCCTAATTTCAATTTTGGGAAGATGAACAGTGTAATTTTCGTTTTTAAAAAAAAAAAAAAAATATTTTGTTAAATCCGAAAATTAAAGATAATTTTGGAGTTGAAAATTGCATTTTTAATTTTGGATCCAAATTGTTTGGAGTCCATAAATTAATTTTGGGTCATTTTAGATTTGTATCCGGATATTAATTTTTGAATTAATAAATCATAAACTTAATTAATTAAAAATATAATTTTTAATTATTAAGTGTAAAATGGAGATTTTACAATTAGTTGAAAATTTAATTAATTGGAAATTGAATGAAAATGTTTCATTTAATTTGTTAATTTTATTTTTGGCTAATATTATGATTTGAGGTAAAATAGTGATTTTATCAAGTAATTGAAAATTTAATTAATTGAAAATTAAATGAAAATGTTTCATTTAATTTGTTAGTTTTATTTTTGATTACCATTATGATTAAGAAGGTAAAATAATGATTTTACCAAGTAAATGAAAATTTAATTAATTAGAAATTACATGAAAATGTTTCATCTAATTTGTTAATTTTATTTTCGATTAATATGATGGTTAAATGGTAAAATAGTGATTTTACCAATTAATTGAAATTTAATTAATTAGAAATTAAATAAAATGGTTTTATTTAATTTGTTAATTTTATTTTCAATTAATGATGCGATTAGTGGGAAACGATAGAATAAATTAATTATTGTGCTCTAATTACATGTGATGTAATTAGTACAATTACATATGATGTAATTGTTTAGTTTAATGTTTAATTACATATGATGTGATTGCATGATGGATGATTACGAGCCTTGACCAATGTGTTTAGGTGAATGCTTAGGTTTTTTATTGTTTCATTATTATTGTGTTTTTGGTTATCGGGCCTGCGAGCCCGCTCTCTCTATTTTCTGATGTATCCCACCCCGGATTTGTATCCCTATTCTTTTGTTTGCACGATTTAAATGTAAATTATTAGAATTAGTAGAAGATCGAGATTGAAGACGGAGCATCAAGAATCAAGACATGTATAATGGAAGCAACAATGTAATAGGATTGCATTGCATACCTGCATCACCTTAGACAGACTTGTGATCCACGTATGGCTCACGTGGATCAATTAGGAAAAGGCCGTAATCATCCATATTTATTTTTATTATGCATGTGATGTATGATAAATGTTTGTTTGTATGTTTTATTAGTACATATGACTGCATGAATAAAACATAGTTGCATGAATCCGGCAATCAAACAAACAAGTACTTGATGAGATTTGAAAAATTATTAAATCCCTCTTTTGAATATGATTCAAAATATTTTAATATCAAACTGTAAAGGGAGCTCAAAGGAGTTTGTTGCTTCCTGTCTTCCATCAACAGTTAAGCCATGAGACGCTACTTGTGTCAGGTGTCTTGTCTCACCCTCGTGGGGGGCATCTGGCATGGGAAAGCTGTGTGTTTTACTGCCACTTAATTATGGATAGGGTTCTGTTAACCTTTAAGATTACTCACCCTCGTGGGGTCTTATTGGCGAACATTACCATCCGTGGGATGGGTTAGTTTGACGTGAGAAGGCATAATTGGCCTGCCTCCGTAGGGTTATGTCAATCACGAGACGAATATCTTGGGGGTTGCATATGATGCAATTGTGAGCTACCTTTAGTATCATGAGGTCGGCTTGACCCTCGCCCGGGGCTATCATGAGCTAGTTGGACTCCAAGCCCACTAAGAAAATGCGATTTTCCGTTCATTTGTCATGAGGGTGACGAATTCGAAAAATTTAGTGGGAGCATTCAATAACTAAAGTCCATAATTTTTGAATAAATTAATAATCAAACAGTTTGCATATATTTTCTGTTTATTCTTAGTATTGTGATTGCCGTGAATCTGATTGCATCAATTCTCGATACAAACAAAGTAACCGTACCAAATTATTCTGATTGACTAATAATTTAAAATAGTGCTTGCTTCTAAAAGATTGCTATATACCCTTGGTGGGAGCCTCCTGTTGAAGTGTCTCCCGGTTCGTCTCATGAAGAGATTGCCACACTTGAGAAGTGATGGGACGATGATCTCTAGACTATGTGATATATGATAGCATCAATGTCACCAATGAGTTTCAACACAGATATGAGAAATTCGTTCACATTGCTGATATTTTCCAACACCTACAAATGTTGTTTGGTGAACGGACGCGATTACTGAAACTCACGATTTCAAAAGAGCTATTTTCATTTCACATGCGAGATGGGGCTTCGGTCTATGAGCATGGTGTAAGAAAAATATCTCTTGTAGAGAAATTGGAAAATCTGAATGTGACAAATCCTCATTAACTGGCTGTAGATTTGATCTTATAGTCAAACTGTTGGAAACTCATGAGTCCTTGATTAGAAAGGAGAAACGTGTTCTTCTTATCGAATCTTCTACCAATGGTAGGAAGAGTTCAAGGATAAAGAAGAGGAAGGGAAATGGTTCCCAACCTCAAAAGACGAAAAAAAAGATATAGTAGCAACTAAGAAATGAGAGGCAACTATGTTTTCACTGTTGGTCACTGGCGCAAAATTGTAAGGAATACCTTGACTAGAAGCGTTCTAGAAAGGGTATGTTTTATATTAAAATTAAATGTTTCTATTGGTTCTACTTCTTTGGTATATGATGCCAGTTGTGCTCGCATTTTTGCAAAGAGTTGCATGTGATGTGAAGAAGTAGAGAGCCCTATGAAGGTGAAACCTACCTGAGGCTAAGCATTGTAGCAAGAGTTGTTGCAAAGGCTATTTGAAACATTTATTTAATATAAAATCTTGAACTTGTTAGGAACTGGTTTGAGCAATTATTCATTTGTTCTAGATTTAATCATGAACATTGTTCCTATTTTGATAGATAATGATATTCTTTTAAATATGCGAATGTGATTTGCAGTATTTTTAAGAATGCATATTTTATTGAATCTGGTGAACTTATGAATGATTAGTATGATTATATTCAAAGAATATAAAAAGAATGATAACTTAAATCCAACATATATTTAGCATGTGCTGAATGTCCATTGAATTTGATTCATATGGACGTATGTGGAGCACTAAATGTTAGGGCAAGATGATGTTGAGTTATCTTAAAGAGAATGTGATTCTCTCTGAGTAACTCTCTAAAGTTACATATTTGTTGAATATAATTCATACCAATGCAGTGACCAAAACTCCATATACGATATGAACTGAAAAATAATCCAAATTTTTTATTTGAGATTGTTCTGCTTATGTGAAGCAGCCAGTGGGAGATGAGTTGGATAGTTGATCCATCTTATGTTATTTTGTGGAAATTTATATTATCCAATGTAGACAAAGTGTTTGTTTCGCAATTGCCGTCTTTCTAGAGAAAATGTTTCTATTAGAAATGAATGATAATATAATATAACTTGAAAGGGTTCAAGAACCACAAACCACTAGAAAAGTGAAAACGCTGAAATTAATTGAGTCAATCATAACCTTTAAACTGCACATACCAAGGAGATCTGAAAGTGTTTCAAGAACTCCTGATAAATTGAATTTACTCCTAGAAAGTAGTCAAAATGATTTTGACCATGGATGTGATCCTAGGACTTTCAAGGAGGCGATGTCAGATATTTATTCGGGACATTGGCAAGATGCCATGAAATCTGAAATGGACTCCATGTACTCCAATAAGGTATGGGCCTTAGTAGATCATCTTTGGGAATTGTTCCCATTGGCTGCATGGATTTACAAGTGAAAGCTTGGAGTGGATGGGAAGGTAGTGACCTTCAAAGTTTGACTGGTGAGAAATGATTATTCTCATAGGCAAAGAGTTGTTTATGAGAAAATTTTCATCGGTTATGATGCTATAGTCTATTTAGATTTTATTAGTTATATCTTTATATTATGAATATGAGATATGAGTAATGGATGTGAACACAACATTTCTCAGTGGTGGCATTGAGGTAGAAATGTAGCAGCCAAATGTGTTTACAACTTCTTGGAGTGAGAAAAATGTTTTCAAACTCCAGAGGTCCATTTATGGGCCTATGAAGGCATCTCGGAGTTTGAACTTCCGTTTTGATAACATCATCAAAGTGTTTGGTTTTGTTAAAAATCCGGAAGTGACGTGTGTGCAAAAGGATTAGTGGGAGCATGGTTACATTTGTGATGCTTTAAGTTGATTATATCATGCTCATTATGAATGGTATTGGATTAATCAATTAAAGCGTGATTATCTACTAATTTCTCCATGAAAGATTTGGGAGAAGCATCCTACGTACTTAGCGTAAGGATCTATATGGATGGATCTAAAGGATGTTTGAGATCTCTCAATCTATGTACATAAACACTGTGCTAAAAGAGTTTGACATGGAATAGTCGAAAAAGGAGTTACTTCCCAATATGTCATAGTATTCATCTCTCGAGTCAATGAGTCTTAAAATTGATGAGGAGAGAGAAGAGATGGCATTGGTACCTTATGTTTCGACTTTTAATAGCATAATGTATGTTATTTTATGTACTTGGCCTGATGTATGTTCTTAGAGTAATGAACGGACATCAGACAGATCCCGGTGAAGGTCACTGGAAAACTGTGAAAATAATCCTCAAGTTCTTATGAAGAACTTATGTTATGTTCATGGTTTTTGGATCTGTAAGTGGAGAAATAAAAGTTGAAGGCTAAGCTGATGCTGGTTTTTAAATTGGATGTAGATGATACCATATCGATGTTCGGATTTGTATTTAAGCTCGATGATGGTGATGTCTCTTGGAAACGTTCCAAGCAAGACACCACATTGGATTCCACCACTGAAGCTGAATACATTGCAGCATAAGATGCAACAAAGAGGCAGTTTGGATAAGAAATTTCATCCAAGAGTTGGGTGTAATTTCTAGTGCAGTTGACACAGACTCTGTGTACTGTGACAACATTTGAGCTATTATGAATAGCCAAGATCTCATCAGGATCCAAACATATATTGAGAAAATACTATCTAATGAGAGAGATGGTAGACGCGACATTATTATCGAGAGAATCGCTTCAACAGAAAAATATAGTGAATCCACTGATAAAGCATTTACAATGATTGGTGTCTGTTAGACATCTTGGGAAGATGGTCTTAAGACACATGAGTAGTTGGCTTTGGGAAAGTGAAAGATATTGTTGTCATACATGATTAAGTAAATCAATAGTTGATTGATTGTACCTGTAATCTTATTATGACAGATCTTTGTTTGAATATTAATATATATGGCACTTCTTCATCTGTTTACCCATGCATCTTGATGCATTGATGAAGTCCTTGAGATTGCTATAGTCCATAGAATGTGGTTACGCATATGATGGTGACCATGAAATACATTCTCGACTGTGATTTCTAAATGTTCCTGGTCGATGAGCCTTCGAGAATGGGATATCGATATATGCTCGTTAGAGACTGGTATTCATGATGTGTCTATTGTAGTGCGCCGCGTTTCATCGGCGTTGGCTTGGAGAAGTCAGCACACATGAATAGGTGCTCATTAGGAATGAGTTCACTGAACGACCCTACTCGGAATTCTATAAGTGGTTACCATTTGTCGAGTATAGAATTTCTAGTCATAGTTGTGCACCATTACTCCTCATGACCCGAGGCGTCATTGAGGTCTTGATAGATAGTTGTGTACTTTGATTTAATGACTGATCACATGTGGGTCATAAAGTCATTATTTTGGGTATTCAGTGATGCTGTCAGAGGCCAATGATTGTCGTTGGGAATTCACCACTGGTCTTGATGAACCAGGATGTCCTATGTGTTTTTCTGTATATGATTCAAGGAATCTCTGGCCAGAGTGGGTAGTGCTTGTGAAAAAAGAGTTTTTCTTATACGCACACAAAGAATCATATAACGTGAAACAAATACATAGTTATTGAAATCATAAAGGGTCTCGATCAACCAATGCCCTTGATTCAGTCGGGACATATTGAGTGAAAGGAATGTACTGCACGCTAACTATGGCTGACAGGTTCTCGTACGTTGCTAGTCATTTGTATCTAGGTCTTCGTGAAGCGCAGATGCTAGGCGCTACCCACGATCGGTAGGTTGTTGCTGGAATTATATTTCCGTTATTGTCTATTAAAGGAGTTTAATTGACAATGGGGCATTCAGGGTAAGCCCAAGAAGTTGTTTGACTTCTAAAATCACAAAGGTTGTGATCCTACTGCTATGATACACTTGAGCCTCGCTGGGTCACAATCAACCGGCCGCCGATCTATCGATGAGAATTGAGACTTAAAGGTTAAGTGCTCAAATTGAGTGATTTAGTATAGATGAATTTAATTTTTGAAAGCTCCTCATTCTAGTGGAGTTTCTATATTTGAAAGTGTTTCATCTATAGAAAGTTCTAAAATTAAATCATTTGATATATTTATGTTTCATAATTATGTACAGTGGTTGTACATCAAGTTATTCAATTGGATTGACTTACTTGGATTATGATTTTATTGTTTTGTGTTGGCTTTTGGGCAAGTGGGAGATTGTTAGCATAAAATACCCAGCAAGCCAAACGTTGGCCCGATGGGCTTTATGAGCCCTAGCCCATTAGCTGTCTCATGAACACTATAAATATAAGGTTCACTCTAGGGTTAAAGAATTCCATTCAATACACCAACTCTCATAGAAAAGCCGGCATCACACTAGCACTGGTGCCGGGCTTGTAGATCTGGTCAGGTTGATTGGACTCGAGGATCACCGCCATCAGATTGATTTCGCTGTTAACGGTAATCTCTTTTCGTGCATTAATATTCGATTTATGCATGTTTATATATGAATCAGGCGCGATCTTCCGTCCACGGGTCAGATCTGTTTATTGTTTATTTCCGCTGCGTTTGGATCTGGCGCCGGGGTACGGAAACCCAACAGATATAGCATATTATATTAATTTTAACGAGAGCTACGAGAATTACGTACACGGGGGAACGTGAGATTCATGAGATATTATATTAAAGGAGGACACCATACGTAAAATGGGGCTCCACGCAGTTGCAGACACATGATTTTTATGAAGGGGAGATAAAAAAATTTTAAAAAAAAAATTTTAAGGATCAAAATATAATTTAAGGGGGGCAAATTTTTAAGGAGCAAACTACTATTTTTTTAATGTAAAATCGTAATTTGTTTTTTAAAAAAATATGGGCAACTTCCTTCCCCTTGCCCATGAGTACGTCCACCCATGCTCCACGTAATAGAATGAGCAAGACAACACGTAACGAAGAGGGACGAAAAGATAGAGAGGAATTAAGGAAGAAGACGTGAACTAATACGAGAGGAAGGACCGAGACGTAGTCACAGAGGACGTCGGGCTTGCAACGAAAGACAACGTTTTGACGAGAGACAGAACTGAAAAATTCACATGTAGATACATTCAGATGGCATGTAGTATGTTATCACTAATAGACTCCATATTATGAAGGCGAACACGTGAAAAATATTGTCTATCTTATTTGCTATATATTTTTATGTCAAATCATAAGAGATACAACTGAAATTTTCCCTTTATCCGTTACAAACTAGAGGATGTGCATTATTAATACAGTTATTCTATAAAGTGGTTTATCCGTTATTATTCATAATAAATGGCGAATGCGCAATCCAACTATTCTACAGGAGAAGAGATCCGTAATTTTTCCATAAAATATTAATTTGTAGAGGAAATTACACATAAGTACCACTTTTTAAAACATGTTTCAACTAAATCTAGCAAAATATTTTCTTTTCAACTAAATACATCTTATGAGAATCTTCTTTCAAGTAAGTCCATTTTTATGAAACCCTAATCTAATTAGTAATTTAATATTCCTAAAATACCCATAGTTGAATTATCTCTTCATCGTCGTGAGAGTTGGTGATGGTCGCATGTTCTGGGAAATCAGTAATGGTGGTTAGGCGAGGAGTATGGAGCGCAGTGTTGTGGTGGAGCGGCGACGACTCCTTTTCGTTTTGCCAAATGTCATTATTCTCCAACCACAGAAGACATTTTGTTTCAATTTTGTTTGCTGTTTTTATGGTATTTTTGGATTTAATTAGCATCGAACTTTTATTTCAATTTTGGTACACATTATATGTTTGTTAAAATGTCTCTTTACGTAAATAAAATTTTTTTGTAGCAAATTTGGAAAAGATAAACAACATATCATGTTATTCCAAAGGTTTTGATTTATTTTTTTTCCACTTTCATTTGTTTATGTACAACATACCAAGTAAAAAATAGACTCTAAAGTTCTACTTTCATTTGTTTACATACTGTTTTTGTTAGGATCGGTCTGGAGTGTTTAGAGGGGGGTGAATGAACACTCCTTGTAAAAATTAATCCCTTGTGATTTCTTTCGGATTAGTGAAAGAAATCTGTTTCTTAATCAACTCTTGTACAGAACAGACCACTGAAAGTATAAGTGCGGAACGGTCTGTTCTTGTATATGTAAGAACGACTCGATGGCTAGTATGAAAGAACAAGTGCAGAAAGATAATACACAGGATATGTTTCTGGAAGTTCGAAGGTGGTGTAATCCTTCTACGTCTCCCCTTCTTCCAATTAAGGAAGGTTTATACTAGAAGACTTTGATTTATACAATCCTGTTGTACAAACCCGATTCAGCTGGATTTACCTCACTACCAGACTGAAACTCCTAGTCACTCGATCTGCTCAGACACTCTCTGTCTGACAGTTACAATATGTTTCTCACTTCTATTTTTCAACACAGAATACACAAGATGCGCACAGTGATCCTAAATGATCAAATGTTACAAAGTAATCGTGCTTAAGAATAATTTCAGCTCGAGAGCTTCTGAGCTTATAAGCTTGTGCTGTTTTGCTTTCTTGTGCGTTTTTCAATTGATCAGCGAGAGTCTTGTATATTCCTTTTGTTGCATCCTTTTATAGTTGTAAGTACCAACGACATTATTTCCCTTAATGTGCAACTTTGACTCTGCTTAAACTCTGAGTAAGCTACAGTCTTCTTCTTCAGGATACTTGTCGTTCTGGTTCATACTTTCGGCGACTGTCAGGTAGGCTCTTCTTTGTCTTCTTACCTTTTATGGCAATCTTCAGTCTTTGGTCCTTTGTAGCATTAATTACGATATTAAATGCTACAATAAATAGCCGTTAATGATTCGGACTGAGGAGCCATTCTTTATGTATCCTTGACTGCTCTGATCTGATAAAGATTGAGATCGATCTGAAGCATCGATTTAGTCAGTCTGAAATCCATCGATCCGGTCTGATATGCTTTGTCATCTTATCAGCTTGATCTGTTTTGGGCGATCGATCTGGTCAGTCTGATTTCACTCGATCCGGTCTGATATGTTTTGTCATCTTTAAATCTCATCGATAAGGTCCGGAACTAACAAATTCCCCCTTTTTGATGATGACAAAAAGTTGTGAGTAATGGTAGCCATTGGAATGAAGGTAAAAGAGTGCAAAGATTTAGGAGAGTGAGAGAATAAGAAAACAGATAGCGGTAAATTGTAAAAAGTGAGAGAAGATGAAATGTTCAGCCCGCTAAATAGGAGAGAGAAGACACGTGTCTTTATTTCAATGACTGATAAAAAGAAATTCAAAATAAACAGTCAGGATAACAGATAGATAAGGCGGTTAAAATGCGATCAGTCCGGGCTGTTTTTGTTAAAAAAAATTTATTGACCAGACGGATCATAGGATAACATCAGATTGACATGGATCGGTCTGAAAGTTCGGACCGGTCTGTGTCTTTCTGAACATTGTATTATCGATCTGTGGCAATAAAAATCTTTAAGAGCGAAAGTAAGAAAATATCTAAACTATTAAGATAAGTCAATTAAACCAAGAATTTGACGGAAATAATTAAACTTAGCCTCAGGGAGTGGTTTGGTGAAGATGTCTGCTGCTTGCTGCTCTGTTGAGATGTGCTCGATCCGAATTTCCTTTTTGCCAACATGATCTCGAATAAAATGATGTCGTATATCAATATGCTTTGTTCGAGAGTGCAGAACTAGATTATACGTTATAGCGATTGCACTTGTGTTGTCGCAAAATATCGGAGAGTCAACAGCTTGGATGCCATAGTCTTTGAGCTGGTGTTGAATCCAGAGCATTTGAGCGCAACAGCTTCCAGCGGCTAGATACTCTGCTTCAGCTGTAGATGTGGCAATCGATGTCTGCTTTTTACTGAACCAAGAGATCAATCTTTCACCTAGAAATTGACATGTTCCACTGGTGCTTTTACGATCAATCTTACACCCATCGTAGTCTGCGTCTGAATATCCGATCAAGCTGAAGTTTGAATCTTTGGAGTACCAAAGACCAACGTTCTGAGATCCTTTTAAGTATTTCAGAATACGCTTTGCAGCAATAAAATGTGATTCTTTGGTTCTGACTGAAATCTGGCGCACATACAGACTGAGAACATAATATCAGGCCGGCTCGCTGTAAGATACAATAGCGATCTGATTAGTCCTCTATACAGGGTTACTTCAACTGCCGTTCCCCCTTCGTCTTTGTCTAACTTGATTGTTGGACTCATTGGAGTTGATGCAGTTGAGCATGTTTCCATTCCAAATCTCTTGAGGAGCTCTTTGGTATACTTGGTCTGGTTGATGAAAATACCATTGTTGAGCTGTTTTACTTGGAGACCCAAAAAGAATGAAAGTTCTCCCATCATGCTCATCTCAAACTGTCCCTGCATTAACTTAGAAAATTTCTCGCACAATTTAGGGTTAGTTGACCCAAATATTATGTCATCAACATAAATCTGAACTAATAGGGTATGTTCCCCCTTAATAAATTTAAAGAGAGTTTATCTACTGAGCCGATCTGAAAATCATGGTTCAGCAGAAAATTGAGATAGAGTGTCATACCAGGCTCTTGGAGCTTGTTTCAGACCATACACTGCTTTATTCAGTAGATACACATGATTGGGATACAAATGGTTCTGAAATCCAGGTGGTTGCTCAACGTAGACTTCTTCCTGAAGCTTTCCATTAAGAAAAGCGCTCTTGACGTCCATCTGATATACTTTGAAGTCTTTAAAGGCAGCATATGCAAGAAAGATTCGGATAGCTTCAAGTCTGGCGACTGGTGCAAATGATTCATCGAAGTCGATTCCTTCTTCTTGTCTGAATCCTTGTGCCACCAGTCTGGCTTTGTTTCTAACCACAGTTCCATCTGCGTCCAGCTTATTTCTGAAGACCCATCTGGTTCCAATAACAGGCAGATCGCTTGGTCTGGGGGTTAGACTCCAAACTTGATTTTGTTCGAATTGATTTAGCTCTTCTTGCATAGCCTTAATCCAGTTGAAATTAGTCAACGCTTCATCGATCTTCTTAGGTTCCAGAGTTGAGATGAAAGCAGCATGTGTGAATTCATCCATCATCTGTCCTCTGGTTCTGATCGGTGCAGAGGGACTACCAATCACTAGATTAGGTGGATGCTTCTTAGTCCATCGATAGCTTGACTCTGGATTGTCTGGTCCGGTCGGATGAGTAGTAGCAGCATGATCAGCATCTGCTTTAACATTTGAGTGAAGAACATCCGGATCAGCTCGATCTGAAGAAGCTTCAATGCCTTGATCCGGGCTGTCTGGTACTTCTGGTTCTGGTGGATTGTCTCTTGACCTGCTAGCTACAATCTCATCATCACTGTTAGCTTCGAGATGGATATTTTCCATCTGATTTTGAATTGATTCTTTGTTGCCCTCAACACATAAAGATTCATCAAAAACCACATGAACAGATTCTTCTACAGTTAAGGTACGATTATTGAAAATTCTATAAGCTTTACTAGTTGATGAATATCCCATGAATATTCCATTATCTGACTTAGCTTCAAATGCTGTAAGATGATTCTTACCATTGTTATGAACGAAGCATTTGCAGCCAAAAACATGAAAGTGAGAAATAGATGGTCTGTTACCAGTCCATATTTCATATGGAGTAAGGTTCAGCTTCTTGTTGATCATAGACCGATTTTGAGTGTAGCAAGCAGTGTTTACAGCTTCTGCCCAGAACTTTTGCGAAATACCAGAATCAGCAAGCATTGTTCTTGCTGCTTCCTTGAGCGTTCTGTTTCTTCGTTCTGCAACTCCATTCTGTTGAGGAGTTCGAGCGGCTGAAAACTCATGCTTGATTCCATAATCTTCTAGAAAGGATTCAAGATTCTGATTTGAAAATTCAGTGCCTTTTACTGCGAATCCTGTCTATGCTGGATGATTTCTCATTCTGAGTGCGTTTCAGCAGCTTGATCAACTTCGGACCGGTCTGATCTTTACTGCTCAAAAATATAGTCCATGTAAAGCGGGAGTAATCATCAATAACAACAAGAGTATACCGCATTCCCCCTAAACTTGTTATTGGTATAGGACCAAACAAGTCCATATGCAGTAGTTCTAAACAACGGGAGGAGGATTTGACATTCTTGTTTTTGAAGGATGATCTGATCTGTTTGCCCATTTGGCAAGCTTCGCAGATCTTATCCTTAGCAAAATCGATCTTGGGCAGACCGATAACTAAATCATGTTTACACAGGCTAGAGATAGTCTTAAAATTGATATGATTCAAGCGTTTATGCCATAGCCAGTGTTTATTATCATTGTTAGCGATGAAGCAAGTAGGATTATCAGGTTGAACATGATTCCAATTAATCTTATACGTATTTCCATTCCTGATTCCTACAAGCATGGTTATACCGTCTGATGATTTAACAGTGCAAGTGTGTTTGTGAAATTCTACAGCATAAAGAGTTGACTTATACTAATCAGATTATAGCACAGATTTTCAACTAACAGCACATCATTGATAATAATGTTACCATGGACAATCTTACCCTTGCCCACGGTCTTACCCTTTGAGTTATCTCCGAAGATGATCTTGGGTCCAGTACATTCTGTGACTTCAGCAGCAGCTCGATGTTTCCAGTCATGTGACGAGAACACCCACTGTCCAAATACCAGTCTGATGCGAGTTTCTTCGGTACCTGTCATCAAATATAATTATTGTTGGTACCCAATCCTATTTGGGTCCAGAACGGATTAGCCCTTTAGGAACCCACACCTGCATCAGCTTCAATGGCTTGTGTGTGTAAGGTGTGCTGTGTGCTGGTCTGTTTCGATGTTGTGTGTGATAATGTGTGCGCTGTGGAAACCTTTGATTCTCATAAGGTAGTCTATATCTTCGTTGAATCGGTTTTGAATTATAGTAATTGTATTGTCTTCCTTGCCTCAGATCTTGCACCTTTGGATTTGGTCTGATAGACGCAAATCTTGCTGGTACCTTTTCTTTGGCTTGGTCAACATAACCAATCCATTTTCTCAGATTTTGATTCACGTAAGAGACTCCCGTTTGAATTTTAGGTGCTTCAGTCTCATATACTGTGCTGGATTTAACAAATGTCATTTGTTTGACTTGGTTCTTTACCAGCAACAACTCATATTCATCTTTGGTGCATTCTTTGGTGTCAAAGCCTATGCCGGTGAAATCACCGACGTTTCTTTGAGCCTCTTGTAATTCTTCCAAGGATGTTCTGGATTTTGTCCATGTTTTGAATATATGAGAAAGCTTAGCATTTTGTGTGCTAATTCTCTTATTTTCTTCATGGAGCTGATCATAGGAGATTTTCAGCTTATTCAGCTCGATCTTTAGATTATTGCACTCACCCTGCTCAGAGCAGCTTGTTTTGTTGTGCTCATCTATTTGATTACTGGCTTTAGCTTTATTTTTCTCAAATGATTCAGCCAAGATCCTATAATCATTAGCCATGTCTTGCAGTGCGGACATAAGCTCTTCTCGTGTAAATTCATTTGAGTCAAGATCATATACCTTGTCTGTCTGACTCATCTCTTCGTCTGCCATAAGACATTGAATATCTTCTTCGCTTTCGCTGGAAGAATATTCAGAGCTTTCCGAGTCTGAGTCTGTCTGAGCCCATTTGCTGTTTCCCTCTTCAGCTACTAGGACTTTTTGGGATTTTCCATGATTCTTGCGGTCTTTGTATTGCTTCTTCTTCCTATCATCACGATGCTTCTCTTTCCGTTCTTCTTTCTTCGGTCTGGTGCAATCTGCAATAAAATGTCCGGTCTTACCACAATTGTAGCAAGCCTGATCGTTAACAGCATCATCTTTTCTTGATTTATAATGATGAGAGGGTTTGAAGTTCCTCTTATTCTTAGACATGAATTTACCGAATTTCTTGATAAATAATGACATAGCATCATTACTTATCTGTTCAGCGGATCGGTCTGATATTGAGGCGGTCTGGTCTGGAATGGCTGCCAGGGCCTTGTTTGGTTGAGAGATGAATGGCTCTGCTTCACCTCTGCTTATCAGTTCAAACTCATAGGCCTTAAGATCTGCAAACAGATCATGAAGTTCAACCTTGTTAAGATCTTTTGATTCCCTCATGGCAATGGTCTTAACATCCCATTCCTTTGACAGAGCTCTCATAACTTTCAGAGCGATCTCTCTGTTAGAATATTCCTTCCCCAAACCATTCAGTTCATTTTATGATGCCAGTGACTCTTTCATCAAACTCATTTAGAGTTTCTCCACTCTTCATCTTTATGCTCTCAAATCTTTGAAGAGCAACAGTTAACTTGTTTTCTTTGGTCTGGTCGTTGCCATCACATAGCTGTGCTATCTTTTCCCAAATTTCTTTGGCAGTAGAGCACATTTTTATTTTGCTGAACATGTTCTTGTCTAATGTCTTGAGCAAGATGTCTTTGGCAACATTATCGAGATTTGCTTTCTTTCTTTCCTCATTCGTCCAGAGGGATCTGTCCTTTTCTACCATTTGTGGTTCACCACCAGTAATGGCGACTGCTGTATTGACTTTCAGAATCTTCATTGGTCCATCAGTGATGACGAACCACATATCGTCATCCTGAGCTGCCAGATGAGCTTGCATTCTGATTCTCCAGTCATCATAGTCTTCTTTTGAAAACATAGGAATTTTGTTGAATGATGCCATCAGCTCAAGTGTCTTTGTGATGATTAAGATGACCTGCTCTGATACCACTTGTTAGGATCGGTCTGGAGTGTTTATAGGGGGGGTGAATGAACACTCCTTGTAAAAATTAATCCCTTGTGATTTCTTTCGGATTAGTGAAAGAAATCTGTTTCTTAATCAACTCTTGTACAGAACAGACCACAGAAAGTATAAGTGCGGAACGGTCTGTTCTTGTATATGTAAGAACGGCTCGATGGCTAGTATGAAAGAACAAGTGCAGAAAGATAATACACAGGATATGTTTCTGGAAGTTCGAAGGTGGTGTAATCCTTCTACGTCTCCCCTTCTTCCAATTAAGGAAGGTTTATACTAGAAGACTTTGATTTATACAATCCTGTTGTACAAACCCGATTCAGCTGGATTTACCTCACTACCAGACTGAAACTCCTAGTCACTCGATCTGCTCAGACACTCTCTGTCTGACAGTTACAATATGTTTCTCACTTCTATTTTTCAACACAGAATACACAAGATGCGCACAGTGATCCTAAATGATCAATTGTTACAAAGTAATCGTGCTTAAGAATAATTTCAGCTCGAGAGCTTCTGAGCTTGTAAGCTTGTGCTGTTTTGCTTTCTTGTGCGTTTTTCAATTGATCAGCGAGAGTCTTGTATATTCCTTTTGTTGCATCCTTTTATAGTTGTAAGTACCAACGACATTATTTCCCTTAATGTGCAACTTTGACTCTGCTTAAACCCTGAGTAAGCTACAGTCTTCTTCTTCAGGATACTTGCCGTTCTGGTTCATACTTTCGGCGACTGTCAGGTAGGCTCTTCTTTGTCTTCTTACCTTTTATGGCAATCTTCAGTCTTTGGTCCTTTGTAGCATTAATTACGACATTAAATGCTACAATAAATAGCCGTTAATGATTCGGACTGAGGAGCTATTCTTTATGTATCCTTGACTGCTCTGATCTGATAAAGATTGAGATCGATCTGAAGCATCGATTTAGTCAGTCTGAAATCCATCGATCCGGTCTGATATGCTTTGTCATCTTATCAGCTTGATCTGTTTTGGGCGATCGATCTGGTCAGTCTGATTTCACTCAATCCGGTCTGATATGTTTTGTCATCTTTAAAATCTCATCGATAAGGTCCGGAACTAACAGTTTTCATTTCTAAACTTTCAGACATCATGTCACTATATTAGTGGAAGGATCTATAATGACATAAATGATGCGTATATCAAATTCCTGACAATATATCAGTGAGGTAGCACTATCTTATCTTCCCAAATCAAAGTTTAAAGAACTAACAAGCTTAAACAAGCAAGCAACACATAGCGGTGCATGAAATTACATGCACCGCTAGTCTACCGGTGCATGTAATTTACATGCACCGATAGTCTACCGGTGCATGTAAATTCATGTACCTGTAGACTCAACATCTGCATTGGTTCTCAAATTACATAATAAACAAGTATAATACAATAAGTGTTAAAGACGATCATAAATAACACTTAAAAGTTATGACACTCATGTGTAATATATTATCGTTTGAAAAATAATATACTTTTGTTATGAGATTATTCAATAATTTATCATATATTATATATACATCCATAATAAAAATTTAATTTCTAAAATAATATATTGTATCTTTAATTTGTTATAAGATCAACAAGCAAGTAACATATAGCGATGCATGTAAATTACATGCACCATTAGTCTACCGATGCATGTAATTTACATGCATGCACTACTAGTCTACCGGTGTATGTACTTTACATGCATCGATAGTCTATCGGTGCATGTAAATTACATACATCGGTAGACTCAACATTTGCATTGACTCTCAAATTACATAACAAATAAGTATCATACAGTAAGTGTTAAAGACGATCACAAATAACACTTAAAAATTAAGACACGTATGTGTAATATATTATCATTTGAAAAATAATATACCTTTTGTTATGAGATTATTCAATAATTTATCGTATAGTATATACTCATCCATAATAAAAATTTAATTTCTAAAATAATATGTTGTATATTTAGTTTGATATAAGATCAATTGCAAAAATTATAGAATGAAAATTAATTCACATTTTTATGATTTGATCATTGTTATTTAGTAATTAGATAAAAAAACAGTATATTAGTGCATCACCGCCTATCGGTGCATGCAAATTACATGCATCGAGAGATTTTAGCAAGTCGGTGCATGTGAATTACATGCACCGCTGAGTCTATTGGTGCATGTAAATTACATGCACCGATAGACTTATATTATATTTAAGCAAAAACATAGTCTTTTTATATATAATTTTGAATATGAAACATGTTTTCCTCATTAAATTTTTTTAAAATTAATAGCAAACTGAAATAGAAGGCTCGTGATGTGAAATAGCAAACTGAATAAGAAAGCAACACCTAAGTCTAAAGGTGCATGAAGTTACATACACCACTGAGTCTACCGGTGCATGTAAATTACATTTACCGATAGACTCATAAGCTGTTGGTGCATGTAAATTATATGCACCACTGAGTCGATCGGTGCATGTAATTTACATGCACCGATAGACTCATTGGTGCATGTAACTTAAATGCACATTTAGACCTATCGGTGCATGTAAATTACATGCACCGATAGACTAATGAGTTGTCGGTGCATGTTACATGCACCAATGATTTCAATATCATTACATTCTCAAATTTTCATTCAAACAATCAATTATAGTTTTGAGTTTTACATTAAAATTCTACAGACAATCATTACAATAAAATTGAAATTCATAATAAATATAAAAATTACATTCAAACAATTGATCGAACATCTCAAATACATTATATTTTTACGTTTCACATTAAAAATCTACAAACAGTCATTACAAAAAAGTGAAATTCATAAGAAATATAAAACAAAATCAATCGGTCAATAGATGATAAACAGAAGAAGGAGATGATTTTGTCTTCTTGCATAACCTTTTTGTTTTCGTTTCTTCGCGACAAGTGCGTGCAGCTTCGACGCCATGGGAGGAGCGACAACTTCCGACGACTGGCGTTGGTGGTTGAGACATGTGGCTGGTATGAGGGTTGGAGACTAGGGTTTTGAGGTTGAAGGATGTGATTCAAGGAAGACAGAAAACTATTTTGGTCATTTTGACCAAAAGTGGACTTAGTTGAAAGAATTTTTTTTGGATGACTTGGCCGAAAAATCTTTTACCAAATAGTATGCCTGAAAATTTCCCTAATTTGTACCCACGCGATGTGTGAATATATTAGTATTTCCTAAATGAAAAGGAAATGATTTAAAATTGGAAACAGAAAATTTGTAAAAATAAGAGGAACCATTAAAAACCTTGAACATATGCGCGTCTTTTCATATTCTCAAGAAAACGTTGGTGAAACATTAATGGAAACCACCTGTAAACGTTTTTCTTAATATTCGCGTCGTTTCGATCCTTAATTAACATACCACTTTCAGAAGCCAATCTGCGGTTGAAGCAGAGTTTGGTTCAAGATATCTGCAATTACCATCAAATTTTTTTCTCGAAAAGGTCCCTTTTTCAATATTTCTGCCATAATTTGATTTTGTTTCAGTTAAATAAATATAATCAGTTTCCCATGCAGTACAGAATCAGGAACATGGAACTCAATTTTTTTTTAATGTTTTCAGGAAATCAAAATGCTGGGTTCTTTTTTAACAAGATTATTACTGTAAGTTTTGCAAGAGATTTCGATTTTTTTCTGATTTTTAATTGGTTTCTTTCGTTTATGGATTCCATAAAATTCAAGAATTTGCTTGTTTTTTGCCTTTTTGTTTCACAGGATGGGATTCGGATGTGTTTATCCAGCGTACAAATGCTATAAAACTGTTGAAAAGCATGATTTAGAGATTGATGAACTCAAATTTTGGTGTCAATACTGGTATATTTATGTGTTCCTGTATAAATTAAATGTCACTTCAATTTTTTTTCAAACTATCAAACTGATAATTTTGTTTCTTGATTTTTGTAGGATTATAACTGCATTTCTTGCAGTATGTGAAAAAGTAGGAGATAACATTATACCATGGTAATCAAATATTACTTCGTGTCGTCTTTTATCCACATTTACGCAAGTTAATTCGATCATCCGATCCTCGAATCAAGATTGGCTAACGACCATTTCAACTGAACACATGTTTGTGTCTTTTTTTCCTTAAGGTTACCTCTATATGGTGAAGCCAAGCTTGCATTAGTCTTAATCCTTTGGCATCCTAAAACAAGAGTAAGTTGTCTAAATGATGCCATTTTTTGGGCTATTTCAAATCATGAGAGGCTAAATGTGTTTGATTATATTTTATGGTAATTGTTTTTGTATGTTTTTGTAGGCAACTGTGCACCTGTACAGTTCATTTCTTCGGCCATATGTGGCGAAACATGAGAAAGAAATCGATTTAAATTTGGCGAAAATGAGGAGAACTGCAGCCATGGTTTTGCAGTTTATTTCTTCTCAACTAGCAATTTTCAGGTCTGATACCCATCAAGAATCCACAAGCAAATGATGATACTTATGTTTTTAAACCTTTGCAAGATTAGTAGTAGTCGAGCACACAGTGTATGTGTGTATACAAACTTTTTTTTTGTTGAATAGACAAATTGCATAAATTTTTGTTGTGAATTGAGATAATTTAATGTAGTAGAACAATGTTGGATTGACAGATAAAATGGAACTTCGGATACTAATAATGGGAGAGTATTTTCTATTGTTCTGTGCCAAAATAATAAGAAATGTCTATTGAATGATTTTCTTTTGTTGAGTTTTTTGCATTTTAATTTGGATTTCCAAATACTAAAATGCGAATCGAATTGTTCCCTCTATCACAATTTTGCATATGCAATGCTCGATTTTATTTCAGTGTGTTTGGATAGAAAAATTGAATTAAACAAATAATTTTTCTAAAGAAATATATTTTAATAGAGAAGATATTTTAGAAAAGCACTTAAAAGAAGAATAAAACAACAAAATGTTGCTTTTAGAGCTTCAACATCATCAGATTCCTCTAACAAAGTTTCTGAAAATCTTTTTTATTCGAATGTAAATGTTTGAGGAAATTGCATGTAACTACCGGTTACAAAAATATTTTTTGACTAAATCTACCAAAAAAATCTTCTTCATACCACCTTCAAAAACAATTTTATTCAATAACGTCTATTTTTTATTTTCTTTTAGTTATAAATACTTTTATCATTCCTTAATTACTCATATTACATCATTACTCATATTACATCATTACATAAAACAGCCTTACCCAACAGTTTCTTTTCGAAAGAATGCTATATTTGACTGAGCCAAATAATCTTCATTCAATAAGTACCGGCATGAAGTTTTCCCTAAATATTTTTGTATTCAAATTGGTCTAGGCTTACATGGTGGTCCGGTCGACCACTTGAGGGAAGCCCATTGGAACAAAAATAGCCTCATTCGAGAAGACAGAAAACCAAAATCTGGCATCGTTCAACACGTTTTACTCTGCAAAATTCTCATCTATCAAAAGAAACCCACCATCAATTCTTGATGATTAATATAGATTCATGATTTATTTACTTGAAAATAAAGTCCGCTTGTTCTCGGAAAAATCCAAGTGTATCGATCATTGATAGCCATTCGACGAAATGCTTAAATAAAGTAATACACTGCAAAGGTGATGAAGTTCTTGTTGAGAAGGTAAAGGCGGCAACTTAATTCATTGGGTGTTTACTTTTTGCGATTTATTTGTTTATTTTTTGGAATTTGGACCCACCATGGCCACGTATCATTCTCGTGCACTGTGCTTGACGGTTTACTTTTTGGAATGTGCATGAATATTCCAACATTTGGTTAGGACATGTACAATTGGGGGTTTTGCAGCCCCTCAGCCCAGCCTCATTCACACATTGGGGGCTGATTGGAGTCAGCCACCATGGAAGGGGCTGAGGATCCTCAGCCCCCCGCCAATGCTGACTTACAGCTTTTTACATTTTTTATTATTTTTATTTATTTAATTTAATTATTAATATAATTAAAATTTTAATTATGTAAAATTTACATTAATTTCAATTATTATTATAATTTTAAATTATTAATTATTTCCATTTTTAATTTTAATTATTAATATAATATTTTAATTATAATTTTTTATCGTTTTTAATCTATTTAAATAATTATTTAGGTATATATATATTAACATTTTAAATATAAATGAATAGTGATATCAAAATAGATTGTTGTAAATGATGTGGTAGGTGTGACCCAAAATAGGAGCTGAACCATTGTAGAGAAAAATTGATGGGTCTAGATGATTGGTTAAATGTCAGAAAAGTGGTGATGTGTCAGATTGTAATTGATATTAAGCCCTTGGAAGGGATTTAACCATTGCATGTACTCTAAACAGCTGCATTATTCATAATTATTGTTTTCCAAAATAAAACTGAGATTCTAATAATGATATGAAAAAGTCAATACCTTGTTATCGTTATAAATTTAACTAATTTTTGTTTTGGTCAATAATTATTATAAAACGAATTGTATTTTTTAATAATATTCAAAACGTGGTCATTATAAATTTAAATATTTATATGACAAAAAATTATGTAATAAAGGGGAGTATAAAAGAAAAATATATAAAAATAGAAAACCATCCCTATAAAACTAAAATGTATGTATCTTTTTGGGTGCTTGTGTATATATGAATTATTCTAGTTTTTATATTGTTTTAGGTGTAGCATCGTATATAGCTTCTATTGTGATTAATGAATTAAATGAGATTAGTTATCACACAGTAATACCATCTCATAGTATTGGATAAATAGATTTTTATTTTGTTTTTTTTGAACTAAACAAGTGATAATCAATATTAATCATTATACTGCATTAATCATTGAAATTAAACACAAAAAATTCATGACATTCTATAACATCTAATGAACTTCTCATTCCGTGAAAAGATGATTTTCCATTTAACTATTTAACATTGATTTATAGTATTAATACCAATCTATTATATATATATATATATATATATATATCAAACATGCGTCCCACGTGCTTCGTACTTTATATGCGAACATATTACACTTGTGTACATCACATATTCATTGAATATATTGAATCTGGAGAAGAAGTCAGAATGACTATGTCACGAAATTCAAAGAGCTACAAATACAAGGATAAATTAATGAAAGCGTAACAATCCTAAGAATGTTATGGAACTAACGTACTTACGGGAGTTAGAATTACAAACTCACTATGAGAATAACCTTCAGCAATTTGCAACAGTTCAGTAAGATTAAAAAAGTTTTAGGCTGTCAAATGCTAATTATCTCGAAAGGCAAATGATGTGCCATAAAATAAGAACGCATTGTGAACAGATAAGTTCCACAAAAAAGCTGACAAGATTGTGTCTCAAATTGGTTCAAAGGAGGGGATAACACTGTGGAGACAAGAATAAGTGACGACCCAATTGTGTTTTTATGGACATGGCAGAGGAAATTTTCTCACCAATAATGAAACTGATTCAGTGAACTGAAACTCAATACTGCTATGACTGCACCTGTAATTGTAAACACTTGAACTCCATTCTATTGTAAGGGTAATAAATCAACTTGATTGTGTTGTCAATCAAAATGGAAATTATCATATTCCCGAGACAAAGTTTATGCCAGGAAGACTTTGCCAACATAGTATGCACAAAAGATGATAAAGTCACCTGCCAAACAATAGACCGATAACTCCAGCCTCCATCATATACTCAGAATAGACAAAATCCCAACTGCCAATAGTAACACAAAATTGGAAAGTTCTCAAGATACATTCTCATCAATTACAATGTTGCCAATAGTAACACAAAATTGGAAAGTTCTCAAGATACATTCTCATCAATTACACTGTTTGCCAGACAAGAATGTGAAATTAGAACAAAAATGACTTATCACTTTGAGTATCACTTATGCTTTCTAATCCCAGATGATTTTTTAAAACTTGGAATAGGCAATTGAGTTTTCTTCATGTTCTCCTTTCTAGCAGAACTCCTTAGGGTATACATCGGTGTCGGCGCCTCCCTCCGCTCCACCACCGGCGTAGTGTTCACCTTCTTCGCTGGGGCTTTTCTCTTTGTTGGCCGACACCCTTGTCATACCAAGATTATCAGAAGCCTTATTTTCACATGTATACTGCTCCATTTCACATTGCTTTCTCTTCAATCTCTCATTTCTCCGGGCATGATACACTTCATAAAACCTTCCCCTCTCAAACAATGGGCTGGTTTTCGCATCGAAAACACCGCAATCTGTTGAGTTATCATCCACGGTTTTTAGTTCTTGGTGAACTAATTTAGTCAAATCCCTTAATTCACGAGAAATAGTCTGGTATTTCCGGCCGAAGCTCGGATTGTTGAGTGTCCCACGCGAAAGTAGGTAAATGGGTTTTCGTTAATGAACCTGTATCTCATTAATAGATGAAAGATGAGATAACAATTTTAAATTTTGATAAAAGAAACTGAAAGAACGATAAAATGCAGTGATGGAAAAAAGGCTCTAACGATCAAAATCAAGAAAGTACGAAAAAATTGGTTCACTATGATCTCGTCAAAGAACAACCTATCTTGCTCAAGGGAATTCAAGACAATAAATTTTAACCAAGAAATGTACAGGAATCACAATCAAGAAAATGCGTTAAACATATTTGTTGAGCCTTAAACGCATGGTTGCGTTTAATGCGTTAAATTATCCCCGGTCAATCTTTGAGTTTTGATGATCAACAAAACTTGTGTCTGTTATACTAATGCATCTACTTAGTGTGCAGATTAAGTGATGAAAAGTGGTTTGGATTGAAGAAAATCAAGTGTGCATATTCTGGCCTGGATCGCCCCAGGCGATGGTGATCATCGCCCCAGGCGATGGGTGCCAGGCCAGGCATCGCCACGCACATCGACAGAGGCGATGGCTAGGCGAGCATGCGAGGAGGATCACCTGAGGCGATGGTGAACAACGCCTGAGGCGGTGGCAACCTTCTGGCACTTCGCCCCGCACATCGACTGGAGCGACGCCGAGGCATGGCACGAGCATGCGCGCAGGGAGATCGCCCGAGGCGATGGGCTGAACGCCTGAGGCAATAGCACGAACGCCTGAGGCGATCTAGAGTTCGTTTGAGGCGATGCAAGATTTGAAGGAGCTGAGGCTACGGCCTTGATTTTGGCATTGGATCGCCTGAGGCAATCCGTGATTTTTGCTGACCGTTGGGGCGCGGCGATGGTGATCGCCCGAGGCGATGTCCGAGGCGATCGAGGAGTGATTCAAGCCTTTTGTTTAGCAACGGCTAGTAGGAGCCTAGGGGGCCTTCTACACTGATGCTTTGTAGCATTTTGAAGCTAAGGAACAAGCCTACAAACTTCCACAAAGTCTTGATAATTGTTATTTGAATTTGCATTGCAATCTCCATACATTGTTGTTGTATTGGAGCTTGTAATTCTTATCTTTCTTAGAGTCTTGTTTCTTCGTGTGAGTACACCGTGAAGGTGCTTTTGGTTTGATTTCTTGTAAAGGTCCTCCAACACCAAAGCAGTTGGAAAATTGTAAAGTCATCAACAAGTCTAGTTGGTGCAAGTGTGTGGCTATCCTTGGAGCCCTTAAGGCGAAGAAGACTCGTGAAGAGTGTTGGTAGCTCGGGAAGAGCTTTGTATACTCGTGAAGGGTATTGTGCTCGGGAAGAGCGTTGTGTACTCGGGAAGAGTAGTGTGCTCGGGAAGAGCATTGTAAACTCGGGAAGAGTTGTTGTGTGGCTAACTTGGAGCCCTCAAAGCCAAGATCTATTGTTCTAGTGGAACCTCGGTTGGAGGTTATCTAACCGGGAAGAGGAGACGTAGGCGATTCATCGCCGAACTTCTATAACAAATATCCTTCTCTTTTACTGCTTTATTTTTCATTACGCATTTATTTATTTATTCTTTTTATTTATCGATTGACTAAAGGCTTCCGTAAATCGCAAAACTCTTTTATTTACAAACTCATTTAAAAAGCTAAAGTAGCCAAGGAATCTCATTCACCCCCCCTCTTCGATTCCAACAAGTGGTATCAGAGCCATTTGATTTTTGTTTTAAATCAAAATCTTTTTATGGCTAATCTAGCAAATGAGTTTGCTCAAGGTCAATCGACGAATCGCCCTCCGCTCTTCACGGGTGATAATTACGGCTATTGGAAAACTAGAATTTCTCTATACATCCAATCTGTAGATTATGACCTATGGAAGATCATAGTGAAAGGTCCACATGTTCCTTTAAAGGAAATTGGGGGAATAAGTGTTCCCAAAGAAATGGACGATTTCACTAGAGCGGATATGATATTAATTTCACAAAATGCTAAAGCGATTAATATTTTGCATTGTGCCTTAGATATGAAGGAGTACAACCGAATCTCAATGTGCTCAACCGCTAAGGAGATATGGGACAAATTGCAAATTTGTCATGAAGGAACCAATCAAGTGAAGGAGACCAAGATTGACCTTCTACAACACAAATATGAGACTTTTGAGATGGAGCCCGGAGAAGATGTGGATTCCATGTTTAGGAGGCTCACCCTTATCATAAATGAGCTTGCCCAACTTGGAGAGAAGTACCCTCCAAAGCAAATATGGAGGAGAGCACTAAGGGCCTTACCTAAAGAATTGGATGCAAAGAGGACGGCCATTATCGAGTCCAACAAGGAGAAAGTGGCTTCCTATGATCTTGATGAGCTCCATGGCACATTGGTGACTCATGAAGCTTGAAGTTGCCACAAGGAGAGAAGTAAAGGAGGAGGATAGATCCAGAGAAATGGAATTGCCTTGGTTGGAAGGAAAGACCACTCCGATGATGAAGAAGATGATGATGATGAGGAGATGATCCTATTCACAATGAAGTTCAAGAAGCTCTTCACCAAACATAGCAAGTCAAAGACCTCAAGTGCAACCAAAAATGAATCCAAAAATGAGGTAACTTGTTATAAGTTGTAATGATAAAGGTCATTATGCTAACAAATGCCCTAGGAAGAAGAATGAGGACAAAGGGAAGAAGAAGGCGTTTAATAGCCACATTGGAGTGATAGCGACTCCGATGAAGAAGAAGCCACCAATCTATGTCTAATGGCTCTTGGAGATGAAGGAGATGAAAGTGACAATGAGGTACCTTCATTTGATGAACTTTTAGAGTCTTATAATGATCTATTGATGCTCTTGGCAAAACCAAGATGAGTAACAAATTACTCAAACTTGAGATTGCTAAGAAAGATGAAGAAAATAATTCATTGAAAAATGAAATTAAATTCTTTAAAGATATCATTTTGCAAATTTAGTGAAAGTAGTAAAAAGATGAATGAATTGCTTGGCTTGCAACGTTGTAGCTTTGACAAAGCCGGGTTAGGTTTTTCAAGCAAATCATAAACTTTTTCTAGCTTGTTGGCCAATGCAAAGCATGATTCTCCTACTTGTAATTATTGTTGCAAAAATGGCCACACTAAAAATAAGTGTAGGTTGCTAGAATCCAATACCAACCTAATAAGAGGTGGAAATGGATTCCAAAAGGGCCATTGAAAGTTAACCCCTAGGACCAAAAATCAATGGGTACCAAAGTTCCTCCAATTGTAAATTTGTCTTGTAGGGACAAGAATGGAATGAAGGATGAAGGGCCAAGTAAACTCAAATGAGGAATTTGTATTATTCACAACTATAGAAGAGGCTCGAGGGCGTTGGACCTATGACAAGAACGACTCTTGTCATTGATGGTAAAATTTATTTTTTACATGTTAAAAGAGCAATTCAAAATTCATTGGCCACAAATAATTGTGATCAATAAATATGAATCTCAATATCATTGGAGTAAAATGCATACCCCTTGCATAATTGTTGAAATGATGATGTATGCTTATCTTTTATAGTAAGTAGCTTGATATGCTTTGCATTCAAATTTGAAATGCTATGTGAAAATGTGCAAGTATATGATTTGTTATAATGCTTGATTTTTTTTATTATTTTGCTTTTGGCATGAATGCATGAACATATGCACACATTGCAACTTTTAGAATTTGTTGGAGTGCCTAAACACATGGTTGTGATTCACCTCTATATGATTTAATCTTGTTTGATGAGGAACATGTGTAATTTGAAGCTATATGTCAACATATAAATTATGCCATGTTTATTTGAATTTTATGCTTTTTGATTATCACAAAAGGGGGAGAATTTTGTGATAAACTTGAACCTTATACATGCATAGTTAAGGGGGAGAGTGTGATGACCAGGGATTATAGATGTTAATCCCGTAGTGTTAATAACCCCTAAAGTTGTTTACGTAGCGATTTGGAGTTTAATCGCGGTGTTAGGCCTTCTGGGCTCGTTATTTGGGTAGTTGGATCGTGGATCCAGAGGTTGAGATTGTATTCACATTACGGTGTAAAACCTAGAGAGTTGGGTTTTTGATGTGTCTGGAATCTCGGTGCTGTGTGAGCACCGGTAGGGGGTTTTGGAGTTAGAGAGAGAGTTTTTGAAAACAGATGATTTTATTGATCATGATGTATTTGTGGGGTATTAGTATTT
>CAJQUN010001805.1:0-44399 GCA_907163345.1 Haberlea rhodopensis
GTTATATACGCCCGAGCGTGTCGCCATGGGCGCGCCAGTTCTCTTTGTGAAGAAGAGGACGGTTCGATGCGGCTGTGCATCGATTACCGGGAGCTGAATAAGGCTACAGTGAAGAACCAAGTATCCTCTCCCAGGATAGACGACTTGTTTGATCAATTGCAAGGTACCAGGGTGTATAGCAAGATTGATTTGAGAATCCGGGTATCATCAGATTCGGGTCAAGAGGAAGATGTACAGAAGACAGCATTCCGGACACGATACGGGCATTATGATTCTTAGTGATGCCGTTCTGTGTCGAATGCCCAGCGGTCTTTATGAGTCTGATGAACAGAGTGTTTCAGCAGTATCTTGATCAGTTCGTCATCGTGTTTATTGACGACATCTTATTCTACTACTCCCGGAGCGAGGAAGAGCATGTGAAACACTTGAGGGCAGTGCTTCAGATTCTCAGAGAGCATCAGTTGTATGCTAAGCTCTAAGTGCGAGTTTTGTTGGCTGAGCAGTGTAGTGTTTCTGGGGCATGTTATATCGACCGCGTAATATCTGTAGATCCCAAGAAGATTGAGGCCGTGATGGAGTGGGCTGCCCCCACTTCTGTGCCTGAGATCCGGAGTTTTCTGGCTTGGCCGGGTATATCGGCGTTTCGTCGAGGGCTTTTCGAAGATTGCCAAGCGCTGACTCAGTGGTTGACTCAGAAGGGTGTGCCTTTCTTTTGGTCAGAAGCTTGTGAGGAGAGCTTACAGGAGTTAAAGCACCGGTTTGAACGACGGCGCCAGTGTTAGTGATCCCGACGGAGAACTCCAGATTTGTTCTGTATACTGATGCAAATCACTGCAGGGCCTTGGGTGTGTTCTGATGCAAGATATCATGTGGTAGCTTATGCATCGAGGCAGTTGAAGCCGCATGAGAAGACCATATCCAGGTTCATGACTTGGAATGGCGGCTATCATCTTCGCCCTGAAGATCTGAGACACTTACTTATATGCACTTCATTCACCATATACCGGATCACAAGAGCCTCAAGTTTCTATTCACTCATCTCGGAGCTGAACATGAGACAGAGGAGATGGATGGACCTACTCAAGGACTATGACTGTGAGATAGAGTACCATCCCGGGAAAGCCAATTTGACAGCAGACGCTTTGAGCCGGAAAGTGAGGAGTTCTGTGCTGGTGACGTCATTCATGTCTGCTATGATGACCTCCTATTGCCATCTGGGCTATGACTTTGACATTGATGCATCGCCTGTGTATGTATCGACTCTGTTAGCCAGCCAGCATCTATGAGACATCAGGAGAGCTCAGGTTAGATGATGAGGTTCAGAGGTGGTTATCTTTATTACATCTTGGTCAGCCACGAAGTTAAGGTGGCAGATGACGGATCCTTGAGATTGTTGACCGATGTGTTGTTTCCAAATACGCCGGAGTTGCGTAAAGGGATCTTGGAGCGAGCTCACAGTAGCAGACTTAGCATCCACCCAGGCGGGAAGAAGAGTACAAAGATCTGCGTGGTCAGTTTTTGGTGGAAGAGAATGAAGTCTGATGTCGTCGCTTTTGTGAAGAGGTGTCTGATCTGCCAGCAGGTTAAGGCAGAGAGGCAGAGACCTGGGCGGCGAATATGAGGAGCTTGGAGATACCGAAGTGGAAGTGGGAGCACTATTTCCATGGACTTCGTTGACTCATTTGCCGGGATTGCTTCAGGCTTCGATGCTATTTGGGTGGATTGTGGACGATTGACCAAGGTTAGCCCACTTTATCCCCTATAGCATGACTTTACATTCTTGAGGATGCGCAGTTATATATTAGAATGTGTGAGATTGCATGGGATCCCCGTTCTATTGTGTCAGATCGAGATCCGCGATTCACATCTCATTTTTGGGAAGGCCTTCAGTCAGCTTTGGGAACTGAGGTCAGATTGAGTTACTGCTCTTATCATCCTCAGACGGTGGCCAGAACCCGAACGCACTATTCAGACGCTCGAGGACATGTTAAGAGCTTGTGTTTTGGAGTTCGATGCCTTTTGGCAGGGATTCAGTGCCTTTGGTAGAGTTTTCGTATAACAATAGCTTACCAGGCGAGTATTCAGATGGCTCCGTTTTGAAGCTCTTTATGGCAGACGGTGTAGATCACCCTTGTGTGGGATGATTTGGACCGCAAATCGGTCGGAGGACCAGAGCTGATTCGGGAGATGGAGAGAAGGATAAAGACAATAAGGCAGAAATGAAAACGGCACAGGAACAGACAGGCTGCTTATGCAAATAAACGGCGGAGACCGTTGGAGTTTCAGTTGGAGATAAGGTCTTTTGAAGATCTCGCCTTTCAGAGGCGTTGTGAGATTTGGGATGCGCGGGAAACTGTCTCCGATGTATGTTGACCGTACGAGATCTTACAGCGCATTGGCACCTTAGCTTACCGACTGGCTTTACCGCCTTCTTTATCTGGTATACATGATGTGTTTCATGTATCTGATGCTGCGGAAGTATGAGCCGGATCCGTCTCACGTGTTGCAGCCTTCCGAAGTTCAGTTGGAATCAGATGTATCTTATGTGGAACGGCCTGTCAGAATTCTAGATCGAGCAGACCGTAGGCTTCGGAACAAAGTGATACCGATGATCAAAGTTCAGTGGGATCGCAGGGGTGTCGAGGAGGCTACGGTGGAGACGGAAGCAGCATATGGTGCACACTACCCCGGAACTATTCTCTGGTATGTGTTTATGTTTGTTTCCTGTTGGGGGTAAGTGCATGTGATTTCGAGGACGAAATCTTATAAGTAGGGGAGTATTGTGATATCCCCGAAATGGTTAATTGCTTTTTGGTGCATTAATTGTGTTTACATGATTAATTATGTGGTAATTGATTATGTGTTGGGATTTATTTACCTTATGTGGAAATGCAATGGGCATGTGGATAGGGTGACCCGGGATTTCATTTTAGGGTGCATGTGGTGCATGTTGGGTAAATATTATGGGAAGCATGATTTATTTGCCTTGGTTAGCAATTTATGAGGAATCATGTGTTAATTGATATTATGGTGCATTTTGAGTAAATGCTTTGAAAATAATCATGTTGGGGTGTTTATACACATGGAATTACTTTGGCATGTATTTTAAATTAAAACTCACTTTTATCATCCAACCCACCCTTACATCCACTCACTTTTACCTTTACCAAATATCACACCCAAACCCTTCCCTTTTCCTTATTTTCGAGTTCCACCTTTGAGGTGAAGAGGAGTCCTTACAACTTTGATTTGTGGAAGATTGTTGGGTGATTTGAGGTCCCCAAGAGGTATGGATACCTCATGGTTTATTTTTGTAAGGTTTTGTTGAGTTTAGTTGGGTTTTGAAGGGTTTTAAATTGGTTGTGTTGGGTGTTGTGATTTTTGGTAGTGTTTTAGTTGGATTGTTGTTTATATGAGTTTGTTATGATGTTTATGGGTGGTTTTGAGTGTTGGGTTTGATTAATGTTGGTATTGGTGGGTTGTTTGTGTTTGGGAAGGAGATGGGTGAATAGTGCCCGAATCTCGCTTGCCCGCAGCTCGGCAATCGATCGGCGTCCCGCTCGCGATCGATCGCGAGCAACAGCGCTTGAGGCAGTGCGCTTCAGCGATCGATCGCGAGATGCGCGCGATCGATCGGCGAGGCCGCGATCGATCGGCGCTAGCTCCGCGATCGATCGCGGATTGTTTATTTTTGTTGGCTGAGACAGTGTGGTCTCGCGATCGATCGGGGCTTGTTGGCGATCGATCGCGAGACACCAAAATGGTGTTTTTGGGTGTTTTTGTGGGATTTTTGGTATTGGACTATTATTGGGTTCTAATATTGGTATTTGTGAATATGTAGAACCAACCCAGGTGGCAACGCAAGCCAAGGAATTGAGGTCCAACCACATTCCACTTTTTGGAAAGGTACGTAGTGGACGTACGGGCACCCAACGGTAACATGTATTTTATATACTCATTGTTTATGCATTGTGGATGCGAGTATATATGTGGTATTGCATTGTGGATGCATATACATGTTGATTTATGCCATATGTGGTATTGCATTGTGGATGCATATACATGGTAATTTATGCATATTGATGTTAGATGCATATGATGATTATTGGATGCACATCTCATGAGTCGTGGGTCATCCTTTGATGATTTTAATGCTTGCCGCTATTTGTTTGGTTCCGCTAATGTGAAGCGAGGGGTGGGAGCGCCGAGCGTGGTTATCATATAGGACGAGGAAAGGATATTGCCGCTCAATGAGAGGCGAGGGGTGGGAGTCCCGCCAGTCCATTGAAGCGAGTTATCCTATGCCGTCTATATGTAAATAAGCGAGGGGCATTAAAATACACTGTGATGGACAGACTAGGGAATGGTGACCAATATTTGGTACTGTTGAGATGGTATATGATGTAATGACATGTTTTGGCCATTAAAAATAATCTGTTGATTATACTCATGAGTCATGGTACAGGGACAACCAAACGGGAAGCGTTGAAATGCATGGAAAACAGGAAGTGTTTATATTGATTATGCATTTATGCTTTATCTTCATATTGTGTTGAATATGAATGATTATTATTGCTCATGTTTGGGGGTTGTCCTTGTAGGTACCTTTTTGGCAGGATAGCAAGCTTTGAACGGGTTGAGGTGGTGAGCTTGTGAAGCATTTCTTTTGAGGATTAAAGGACAGGATTATTTTGTCTAGTGTCTACTCTAGGAGTAGTGTAAAACTAGTTGATAGCATTCATTGATGAGGAATGTAATTAATCCATTCTTTTTGGAAGTCCTTATTATTATGGCATGTAATGCTTAAGCTCATAGACTCAACATGTTCTTTTCTCACTCTGATCATTGTATTAGCTCTATTATGCCTTATTTCCGCACTTAAGGATTAGGGTCCTTACAGTATGGGTTCACGCCGCCATAGCTCAACAAGAGCGATAATCAAATGATTATCATAAATATAATAGTCAGATTGTAAAACACCGTAAAACCTCATATCTTTGATATGTCTCAAAATACAGTAGTTTATAAGGTTCTCATTATATAACCCCCAAATAAGGATATCTGTACGTTTAACTGGTAGTGCAGTATCAATATTATCAGCGCAAAAACGTTTGAGATATGCGTAAATTGTAAATGTAATACACTTGAATTTTCAGGACCTAGATTTGATGTCATCCTAAATTTAATAAAAAAATTAATACACATATCATATTAACCATCTATAATTAATAAAAATAAACTCAACATAGAGTACTGACTTTTTGGAATTCTTTAACAATATTTCTGAATTAAAAATACTAAAAATTCATAATATTTTAATAAAGTGTTTACTAACTTTCAAAGTGTCTTCTTGAGATAACTTTGTGCAATGGGATTCTTAAAAGAATAGAGAAATGTTAGACGTGAGCGTTCAATATTAATCAAATTTTGTAGAGTTTTACAGATAGTTTTCGGAGAGCTCTCTGTGGATAGGGACTGGTGGTGTATATAAAAAAGGTGGAGGCTTAATATAAAGAGGTAGGGACCACCTAGAGAAGGAGTGACTGCCTGTGTTGCAGGCACTTTATAAGCCAACAAGCGGCCCTAACTAAGGAGGGGCCGCCCACTCTGCAGGCGGCCACTCCCCATAATGCATCGCTACCCAAACAACGGTTTAATGTATTTTTGAAGCATTTTAAGAATTGAAGTATTTTTTAAAATTAATTTTTTTGAATTATTTTTTAAAAAAACCAAAAACTGAGATAATATTTTGATAAACTAAGACCATTGTTTGTGCCTGTGAACTTAAAAAAAACAAAGTTTTTCTTCAATAATTAATTATATTAAATAAAATAAAGATAAAATTGACAACATAAGTCCAACATGACTTCGTGAACTTCACAACTTCAAATTTTTGTATCCTGACTTCACCACTTCAAATATATAGGGTAAAAAAAAAAAAATCTGCAAGGGGGTAAGGTAGATCCACCCCAGACTAGTTGTTTTATAACTTGGCTTCTAAGAAGTATGAGTTATCATCATTGATTGTTTGATAGAGTTGGCTTCTCAGAGAGCCAGAGACTTCGATTTGGTGTGCACAATGTCTGTATTATCATTTTGACAGGTTAATTTCCTACAAAATATTGAAGTTCTATCCTTACCTTAAAAGCGAAGGACAAAATTACAATTTTCACATAACCAAATTATCCATACTTGAGCATAGCACGTGCAAACACACTACTTTCAATCTAGTGATGATCTTTTTCACTCTTTAAATCAATGTGGACGAAAGTTAATGTACTGGGGAAAAAATTAATTTGGGAAATTAGCTTAACAAATCATGATATTCAGAGATAATCAGGGACCATCGTCTGTGGATCGCAAACAACTCATTGACTCTGAAAATCGACTTGACCAGGTATTGAACTTACAAGAACATTGGTGGCAACAAAGAGCACATGTCAATTGGTTGGTGGCACGAGATTGGAATACAAAATATTGCAAGTGCCCCCCTTGCCACAACTAAATTTTTTTTACCATACAAACTTTTTTTAAAAATAGAATTTGCATTTTAGCCCTCAAAAATTGCAACCCAAAAAATTAACAATTTACCCCCTAAATTTTTTTGACCCCTTAAAATATTTTTCCCTACGGTTTATATTTTAGAATTATTTGCCACCCCTTACTAATTTTCCTAACTCCGCCACTGATCGTGCGACTCAACAACACATGAAAAATCATATTATTGGACAATGCCAATATCTGGGTCATAGATCGGTCTGAGGTAAATGGTATTATTCTTACTTCTCCAATTTGTTTACAACTTCCTCACCCTACTCGGAAATGGGACCCATCCTTAATGGCATAGATTGTAAAATTTCTCCAAGTATGAATTCTAAATTGGATGTCATGTTAATCTGCTCTGTTTGCGACGCGTCCTTGGTCCCGATGGTTTTCATGCTGGATTCCTCCAAGATCAATGGGATTTGGTAGGCCCCTGGATTACTAATATTGCTTGGGGATCCTTAATTATGGTCACTTTTATGGCTCGATAAATCAAACTCACATTGTGCTCATTCCCAAAATTCCACAACCTTCAATGGTATGTCACTTTCTCCCTCTAAGTATGTGCAATGTGATTGTGCTGATTATTGCAAAATCATTAGCTAACATGCATAAAGAATGGTTGCATTTAATTGTGTCTCCGGAACAAATTGTACCGGGAAGATCAATTGAAGATAATTTCATACTTGCTTTTGAATGTTTACACACCATTGGACGACGTACCTCCGATCAACAAGGATGGATGGCTTTAAAACTTGATATTCGTAAAGCTTTTTACCGTGTTGAATGGGGCTTTCTTAGGGATGTGATGATGAAGTTAGGTTTTTTGAGTCGGTGGATTGAATGTATCCAACTTATTGAACATTTTTCGGTGCTTGTGAATGGCAAATCAGCGGGATCTTTCTGACCCAGCAGGGGCCTCAGACAAGGTTGTCCTTTGTCGCCTTATCTTTTCCTACTTTGTACTGAAGGTTTATCAGTGCTATTGAGGCAGTATACTCGGATTAAATTATTATGCGGAATTCAATGTACACGAGTAGCTCCCACTATCACACATCTTTTTTACGCTGATGATAACTTGTTATGCTAGAAATTGTACTTCGATCAGAAACATCTTAGCTTGTTATGCATGTGCATTGGGTCAATCTATCAATAACAGAAATCATCTATTTCTTTTAGCCCCAATATGATGCAAGGTCAGAAAGAACTGGTATTTGGCATTTTGAGAATGGAACATAATGAATCTTATGACGCTTATCTGAGTCTCCCATCTTTTGTGGGCCGTAGCAGATCTCAAATTTTTATAGTCTCAAGCATCGTATCTGGAACAAACTACAATCCTGGAAACAAACCTTATTTCTGCCGAAGGACGTGAAGTTTTGATTAAGGTTGTAGTACAAGCTATTTCGACGTATACAATGTTTATTTAAGCTACCTTTTGGCATATGTAAATCCATAAGGAGTATGATTATGAAATTTTGTTGGGGTAATTCTACTTATAGGCAATGTATCCATTGGATCAAAGGTACAAAGTTATTCTATCCTAAGGCAAATGGGGAATGGGTTCAAAAACATTTCTAATTTCAATCAAGCTCTCATTACTAAATATGGGTGGAGAATACTACATCATCATGATACACTGGTTTCTAGGGTGCTCAAAGCTAAATATTCCCCTTCAACTTCTTTTTTACAGGCGAATTTGGGTTTTAACCCGTCTTATGTATGGCGAAGCATTCGCTGGCGCATTGGAGATGGTAATACAATCAGGAATTTTTAAAGATCCATGGTTGTTACGTCCACTATCTTTTAAACCATTAACGTCACCTATGCAAAGATATGATAATATCAAAGTCCGAGACTTATTGAACGATAATGGTGGCTGGAATTGGCAGCAGATTGACCGCGTTTTAAAGCCCATTGATCACGACGAGTTACGCCGCATTCCGGTGAGATTTTTATCTAGGCCTGACCAATTGATTTGGAACTATACTCCACATAGTAAAATCTGGATACAATTTGGCTTCATTACATATTGCGACTGGTTATTCTAGTGGTTCAACTTATCGGTTAATCTTTTCGATAAATTATGGACCCTCAAAATACCAAGTAAAGTCAAGATTCATATTTGGTGTGCGTTACATGATACCCTGCCAACTCGGCTCCAATTATCTATTCGGGGAATTATTTCTGATACTCTCTGTCCTAAATGCACTTATTTCCCAGAAATTTGTTTCCATGTTTTTTGGCATTGTAAAAGAGCTCAGATTGTATGTCAGCATTCCTCAATTTGGCCATTTCTCGTTCAAGGTCTATCTTTTTTGGATTTATGGACTTGGGTGGCTGAATGGACCTAAAAGTGACTTGGGGGACTTTGCTATGATATCTTGGAGCTTGTGGCTTGTGGCTTGATCGAAATCAGTTTGTGCTTCTAACAAACTTCTTTCACCGAAGGAAGTGGTCGAAAGGGCTGGTTTCATACGGGAGAATTATTCATCTTGTAACACTAGAGCTCCTCCTTGTATTAAACTTCTTCTCCAGAACTCTGCTGGCGTGCACCACCCCATGGGTCCATAAAGACAAATGTGGATGCATCAATTCCATTGGGTATGAATTGTATGGAGTTGGAGTGGTAATCAGAGATGATCATGGCATAGTGCTTTTGTTTCATTCTGCCTGCATTCCAGGTTTTTTTTCTCCTCAATTAGCGGAGCTTCTTGCTATTCAAGAGGGTGGAGCTTCTTGCTATTCAAGAGGGTATAGCGATAGCTAGACAACACCAATGGACGAATGAAATTGTTGAATCTGACTCGATCAATGTTGTCCATAGTATCAATTCTTCACAAGTTTGCCATGCTGACTTTCCGATTATTTCCTCCATTCGACTTCAATGCATGAGTGATGCGACTTTTGTTGTTTGTAGACTCTCGGCCAATGTCATAGCCCATGAATTAGCCTCTCGTGCGACTACTCATAGTCCAGTTCTAGGGATTTTGGATTATTGTCCTCTTCTTTTCAACCAACGCTCGGCCAATGTCACTATATTATTTATCCATATCTTTTATTTTTCTTATTATTGTAATTACTCATCCTTCGATCATTCAATTGTTCAAACCAAACGATACCTTCGGGGTTTAGCAAGAGACAAGTCATTGTGCCCAATTGCCCATCTTATAATCTTGAAATCTGAATCTTGAATTTACACGTTACACTTTCATTAATGCTTTTGTCGATCCAAATGTATTTCAAGGTCACCTCAACCGTTCAGAGGGGAGCTCCTTTCGACGATCTAGATCAAACTCAACCGTACATGCTGCCGAGTCGCCTTCTGAACCATCACAACCAAATAGAGATCACGTCCTACGACTCAGATTGAACCTAGCAAGCTGCAACGATTTCGCATCCTTAGATTATCCTTACCATCCGTTTTGGCGCATGTCCCACGGCCCAGATCAACTCTCCTTCCTATAAATAATACCTCTTCACCAATTTCATTCTCCACCGTTGCATCCAGAATCCAGTTAAGCACTCCGATGTCCTGCTCCCTAAATTTCCCGAGTTCTCGTTCTCCCTCATGTGGAAGCCACATTTTTATTGTACTAAAAAACAACAAAGAATCGATTTTGAAAATTTATAACCTCCAACATTCAAATTACATCGTGAAATAATCATTGCCTCATAGTTCATACTAAAAACTTGAAATAGTGAGTGAGAAATTATGATCTCTAAAATTTCCTATTAAAGAGGAAAGACTGTTCCTCAGCTCGATACCGAAAAAACTCCCACAAGTTCTCTTCTTCCAGAAAGTTCAAGTCAGTCAAGAAGTAATCAACAGAATGAGAAAGAGAGAGCAGTGGTGGTGGTACTAGACTACAAGTAGATTAGCTAGCGGATTCAACAATACAGATTTAGAGATAAGACAAACAAATAGCCAAAGCAACACCTTAAAAGACACATCAAAACAAAGTTCCATATATAATATACAAAACAAGAGAGCGCTTTAATAAGACAGTAAACGAAAAACCAGCAAATTAGTTCTCCCACAAGCTGATGACGCTCCAAACTCAGGTTTGCGTGTTGGTACTGCTGCTTCCACCGATTCGGTTTGGTTCGCCCATTCTAGATGTCATAGAAAAAACTTCAGGAGACATTTCCCAATTCCCACTTTTCCTATCCCAGCTCGAACGCCTGGGATGTATTCCCACACGATCACCCTCCTGTACTGTAGTCCTGGTGATCTCTGGGGACATTTCACCATGTCCCGCGTCCTTTGTGTTTAGGCCATCACTATCGCTCAATTGGCAATCGTGATGATCTAGAACAGAGCCTACATCTCCCCAAACTGCTTTCCTGCCCATCTCAATGTCCTCCGCACCTTTCCCCATGTTTGGACTAACAAAACCACCACCCACAGATCGAGATGGTAAAGCAATTTCTTGTGGTACTCTTGTCCTAAAATTGTTCTTTGATGGAGGCGTGGGACCACAAAAAATCTCTTTAAAGTTCTGCACTAATCCTTTGTTGTAGGGATTGGCACGCCGATCATATCGATATCTAAAATTCTCATAGGTTGTCTACAACATCAAATAACGCATTTTGTTTTAACCCATTGCAACAGGTTAAGAACGACAAAACACAGCCCATCGAAAATTTCAGATAGCAGTTTACCAAGAGAAATTCTTACCTGATTTGTACTGATCAGATAAAGGTGGAAAGCAGTAAGACCACCCACAAACCAAACTGATATGAAAGTGTAGACGATCAAAACAATGGAAGCAGGAGTCTTGATCATCGCTTTCCATATAGATATCCCCTCAGTATCCATGATGTTTTTAATATAAATCCAGCAGAAACTGAAAACATAAATACAGAGTAGAGTTGTCGAGAAGACAAACATGAAGAAGAACCAATAGTTTCTCTGCAAAAAAAAAAAGGAAAAAAAGAAATCATGGTTCAGAACATAAGCAGGTCAGACACGATTTTGAGCAATGCAAACAGAGTCATTACCTGATTTGGTGTTAACTGTAGAATTTGATTTTACCAAGAAAAAGAACAATATGTTAAAGCATTTAGGTAGCACGAAGCCTTCTTCGACTACCAACACAGAGGAAAGAGTACTACTGAGCAATGCAACGTGAATTTTGAGGGAGCTAAGAATACCAAAAGGCTATCAGAAAGAAGCTTCAAAACTGTAAATCATGATGCATCATAAAAACTTGCTGTCGATATTCTTTTGGCAAGGGAAGTAGGAAGCATAATGGAGAAATTGAACCTGACATCTTTCTATAATCCAGCCATATATGAATTCAAGTAACGTGACTAAACTTACATGGTCAGACGACAGATTTATCTCGTACGAATTTTACAAATTTCAGCAAAAAAGTTCCCAAAAAATTATTTCAATTTTACAGGTATTTTCCTTGAAAATTATTGAACTAGAGGAACCTAAATTTCAAATCAAAGGAATATATTAACCACACTCCGGAAGGTATGAAAGGGGGACTGTGTCATTATTATTATGATATAATGTATTAGCCTGCTCTGCCTGGGTCATAACATGGCGGCAAAGCATTTTAAGCCAAAAAAACATGCTAACAACTTCTCAATTTCACGGGAATTTAACAATTCGTTTCTGTCCATCTTTGTAAAACATGCTACTCATCTAACAATTTAGACAAATATTAAACATTTGAACTTAAGACATGTTACAGTACTTTCTACTCTATGAATTTTTTTTCAATTTTGTCAGCATCTTAACTCTTAAGGTCACAAAACATTGGCTGGGTGATTTCAGAATATTCTAGTCCTTTCCAGTAGACAGTTCACCTAAAGGTATCCCTTTGCATAAGCAAAAATATGCGTCTCAGAAGAAGCGAATCTTACCAGTCCAATGCACTGACCAACCCAAGGGCAGTGATGATCAAACCGCTCAACACAATTATTACATATTGAACAGTGAGAGCAACGGGGAGGTCTATAAAGCATGCAGGTGTCACAATACTTTATTTTCACTGTAACACCGTTAACTTCAACCTCCTTAATACGAGGCAACCGTAGCTGCGGTGTTTGAGCCCCTTCTACACTCCCATCATAGCCTTCAGGTTCTGGTGGGTGTGCATTTCGAGGAATTATACCTGGATCTCTTCCAGAAGTAAGCAGTAGAAGAATTAAATCCTGCCATATGGACAAAAAAAGCCGTTGAGAATCTGGCTGAATAAGTAATCATCAAAATATTCCATTTAACCAATTGACTGATCAACAATGCATCATGCTTAAAAGTACCATACCAATCTTCCATGTGAGATGAGCTTATATTTGAGTTCAATAACAATAAAACAATAACTCCACAAACCTTAGGGATGTACAAGTCTAGAAAAGGAATAGATCAAACATGGAACACACCGAGAATTTTATAATAAATTTTGATCATGAGTGTCTTCTCTTCAGCAACAAGGCGTCATGGGTGCTACCGGACCAGAATGGACCGATTCCGGTGCACCCCTACCAGGAACCCAATCAATCGGGATACAATCGGATTGGTTCCGGTTCCATGGGAACACCCATGGAACCTCCCGATCCGGAGCGGACAGGTTCCAGACAACCTTTCATTTGTTAAGCATTTGTCAATTTTTTTGTTTTAAATTTTGTGGTTTGGTTCCCGTTCCAAACCGGAAGAACCGGAATTGTGGTCCACTGGTTCCAGGCATGAAAAACCGCACCGATCCATTGCATATATGGATCGGTTCGGGTTTCTAACAGGTTGGCCCAGTTCCAGCTCGGGGCAGGGTTGAACCGGTGCGGTTCTGGGCCAACCCGAACCTTTAAGCACCCTTAATCAAAACTGACCCATCAGCAATAAAATAACACGAAGGTAATTAATGAATTATCCACATCCTCTAATCAAACTTTATGCATAGCTAAGACAATCAACACCTTATTCTATGTTTCTGATTTTTAGAGCTAAAGGCCTAATCTAACATCCGAATAACTCAATGCCAAAATCCACAAAAGCCCAACTACAAAGAATAACCTTTCGAGTTGATACACAAAAACAATGAAATATTGCAACCGGAATGCAAATACAAAATCATCAAACACTGCAAAAGCCAGATTGATGTTTTTTTTTTAAATTGAAGGAAATTGGTCAACAGCTCCATCCAGAATCATCATTTACTTTCAAAACCTTGACCTCAAAAATGACCATTTATGTCAACGCTTGCGAATGTAAAACCATCATCAAATCCAAGGTGATCGTTTTTCCACGAAAATAGCTCCAAATACTCATTTCAAACAAGAAACTTGAACTCCACAAGTGTGTGTTTTTTTTTTTTTTGTGTGTGTGTGTGTGTGTGTGAGAGAGAGAGAGAGAGAGAGGACGTACATAAAATGTGAAGCTAGCAGCAATAACCATTATTGATATTCCCCAATGATCGGAAAAATCATTCATTAGCTTTGCAGCAACAAAGACACAAAATACAGTGACAGGAGCCACAATCAGGACTATAGTGAGGGCCAGTGACCTTACATCTGGTCCAAAAATAAACCTTCCTTGAAGCCAAAATTTCTGTAACAAGAAAAGAAAGCTAACGGTCATTGACATCACAAAATATCTAGAAAGAGACCTCAGAATTACAAGGTACTACACAATCTGCATAGCATTACTGAATGACTCCAAAATCAAAGTTCAGACATATAACTTTTCGTCCCTACAAAGTACAATATAGTAGAAGAAACCTTGCTAGCAGAAGATTTCCATGAACCAGAGAGACATGAAATTGAACCACATCCCAAGCTCCCAACCCCTAAAATTTAATGCTAATTAAGGAAACGCATAACTAAAATCTCAAAAAGGAATCAGATTAGATTAGCAGTTTCAAATGGACATACTAGCATATGATGTTGAAAAATGAGCTAAGCCAGCCGCACTCGGAGATGCAAACAGTACATTGAACTATTTATACACGTGTAGGGGCATAGTGAAAACTCATATTTTGGCCCACCCTTTCCACCATTGAACATGTGAAATGTGTTAGTTTTGGTATACTGAAAGCAACTTTTGCTATGTATTTAACTAATTTCTTTTGTTGTCTTAATTTGAGAAACATCATGGACAAATAATGTTACATATTGTACATTGATTAAATTATGCACATTATTCTTTCATTTCACATAGTATGTAATTTGGTGTATAGAGATTACATACAGAAGATCAAATTATCAGTTCATTGTGGAATGTAAGAAATGGTCCACGGTCATAGATGGATTTGGTCTAGTCATCGGTTGGAGGTTGGATCGGAGTGATATATGAAATCAGTCTAACTTGACTAATACATTTCACTAGTGCACTTTGTGTGTATTGAACGAGTCTAAGTGAGAATGCTTTCTTTATACTGACTATATAAGAATATATTTCTTTGTTATTATGGATGCTTACGCTGTTAATCCGGAGATAATAGTGGACAAGTGTACATATTGTTTATTACTCAGATTCATTAAAGAGTAAGGTTCATAATTGAATCAAAAGGCTCAATGAGCTGGGTAATACCACTGTGTACATGGTGGGAAGCTGATTATCAAAGGAATCCATGCCCCGATTATTTTGGGTTGATAATGCCCTCTTGAGAACTAATAAAGTTTGTGAGTGTCAAACCCTGCAGGTGAATTTAATTATCCGACATGACGAATAAAGTGTATAGCTCAAGGTATAGATGTTAATTAAATAAAAAGTTAGCAGTTTAACTATATTAATGGACATTTGGAATTTAAACATTGGGAGATGAAATAAGCATATAATAAAAGGAGCCCAAAATTATATTTGGGACAAGGTTGTGTAGTTCAATAATAATTCTTGTTGTCCAAATTTCTCTTGCAATGTGTATCTTAGGAATGTAGTGACAAGAATAACAATGACTTTAAAGTTTATGTCGAGGCGAGATTTGTAAGCTACGTCCTTAAGACAATGCCCCGCCTTGGTGCTAACGGTTTGCTTTGGCAATTTGTCTCCCAAGATACAACGATTATGACTTGTGATAGGAGTACTCCAAATCACAAGTCCTCAAACCACAAAGGTTCAAAGCACTCAATATGAAGAAAATTGATGAACAAACAAAATGCTCAAAATTTGATTTTCAATCTTATGTAATTTCAAAAATGAATGAATTATCCAAGTGTGGGATATCTTATTTATAGTAAACCAAAGTTTTGTGTCAAAAGACTATTTAAATGCACTATATCATGAAAAACTGCACCCCAACATAAATGACACACCATTAACCATTATGTCAACAGACACAGGGCGCGATCGATCGCCGGTCTTAGCCGCGATCGATTGCGTGCCTTATTATTATTATTATTATTATTATTTTCTCTCTCTTTTAATTTACTTCAATTCCAACAATCCCCCACATGAATTAAATTAATGCATGTATGCAATTGAGTGCTTTGACGAACTATTATGGCATCTGGAGAGATAGCTTACGGCTTTGAATCTTCCATAGTAGTATTCAATCGGATTTACTTAACTTAATAGTGAACTTATAGTCTTGAACTATTTAGTCGTTGGTGTAAACCAAGACAATTGAACCCACACCATAACAACTCCAACCTTCGTTTTGGTTTTAACGGTTGTGTCCGTTTCGGCCATGGGTCACGCTTGGTTTCATAAGTGCTTTTCATCTTTGAAGCGGCCACACTTCACACTCATGTAGGTGATCTCCTATAAGAGTATCCTGCTATACTCCAACATATTCGTATATGTCTAAGGAATCGTTAAAGGCCCTTTCGCCTACCCTCGTACCCCTTTTGCAGGCTACACCTCTTATCATAGAAATGGGTCGGAGATTAATTCTCCATGGTGTTTATGCAATCTCGTAGTTTGGTTGTCCTTTTTGAACCTAGATATTGGGATCTCCAGTCACATAAGTTGGGTATCCACTATAAGATTTTGATTATAGAGTTTTAATCTCATTCATCTCAATAAACCATATACTTTATCTCTAGACAAGCCTTTTGTAAGCGGATTCGCAATATTCTCCTTTGATTTCACATAGTCAATGGATATAACCCCATTAGAGATCAACTGTTTAATGATATTATGTATACGACGTATATGTCTAGACTTACCATTATACATGCTACTATTTGCTCTTCCTATAGCCGATTGGCTATCACAATTTATTTTAATTGCAGGCACAGGTTTTTCCCAACAAGGAATTTCTTCCATGAAACTTATAAGCCATTCGGCTTCTTCTCTCGCTTTATTCAAAGCTATGAATTCAGATTCCATAGTGGATCTAGCAATACAAGTTTGCTTGGTAGATTTCCACGACACTGCAACCCCTCCAATGGTAAACACATAACCACTTGTCGACTTGGAGTCTTGCGTGTCTGATATCCAATTTGCATCAATGTATCCTTCCAATATAGCAGGATATCTTGTATAATGCAATCCATAATTCAGGGTGTATCTTAAATATTTAAGTACCCTAGTCAATGCCTTCTAATGGTCATTGTTTGGATTGCTCGTGAATCTACTTAGTTTGCCAACCGCATATGCAATATCAGGACGTGTACAGTTCATGAGATACATGAGGCTGACAATTATCCTTGAGTATTCTAATTGCATGACAGGGTCTCCTTTCTTTTTAATCAAATGTAGATTCGGGTAGTAGGGTGTCTTTACAGACGACGTGTCATTCGCGGGAAATTTCAAGAGTATTTTCTCAACATAATGAGACTGTGACAACACTCGTCCTTCGGATATCTTGGAGATCTTAATTCCAAGTATTATATCAGCTTCATCCATATCTTTCATTTCAAAATGCTTTATTAACATTTTCTTCGTCGCGTTGATGATTTCTAAGTTGCTTCCCACTACGAGCATATCATCAACGTACAAGCATACTATTACATATGCTTTAGGCGTGTTTTTCATATATACACATTTGTCACACTCGTTAATTTTGAAACCATTTGACAACATTGTTTTGTCAAATTTTTCATGACATTGTTTCGGCGCTTGCTTAAGCCCATACAATGACTTAACGAGTCTACATACTTTTTTCTCTTGTCCGGGAACCACAAACTCCTCGGGTTGTTTCATATAAATTTCTTCCTCAAGTTCCCCATTGAGGGATGCCGTTTTTACATCCATTTGATGTATCTCTAAATTGTTTAGAGCAGTGATAGCGATGATCACTCTTATGGACGTAATTCTCGTGATTGACGAATATGTATCAAAGTAATCAAGGCCTTCATTTTGTCTATATCATTTTGCCACGGTTCTCGCCTTGTACTTATCAATTGAACCATTGGACTTATATTTCCTTTTAAGAATCCATTTGCATTCTAATGGTTTACTTCTAGTTGGAAGGTCTACTAATTCCCACGTATGGTTTTGCATTATGGATTCTATCTCGCCATTAATAGCATCTTTCCACATAGGAGCATCAGGACTAGTTAATGAGTCACTAACCGATCTTGGTTCATTGGCTAACATATATGTCATGAAATCAGGACCATAAGTCTTTGTTACTTTGGTACTCTTGCTACGTCGTAGCTCTTCAATTTCTTTTGAGTCACCGATAGCTACTTCAAACGTCATTTTCTTAGGACATATTTCCTTGTTTGTTTTGTAGGGAAATATTTCTTCAAAAAATACCACATTTCTTTGATTCCATGATTGTATCTTCATGCACATCACTTATTTCAGATTTATGTACTAAAAATTGATATGCACTACTATTGTTAGCATAACCAATAAATACATAATATATTGTTTTAGGCCCAATTTTCGCTTGCTTTGGTTTTGGTACTTCTACCTCAGCCAAGCACCCCCACACTTTTAAGTATTTGTAGGAAGGTTTGTGACCTTTCCATAACTCATTAGGAGTTTCATCCTTACTTTTGTGTGGTATTTTGTTTAGAATGTAATTGGCCGACAGGATTGCTTCCCCCCACAAGTTTTGTGGTAATCCAAAACTTATCAACATAGCATTCATCATCTCTTTTAGAGTACATTTTTACGTTCGGCAATACCATTTGATTGTGGTAAATAAGGGGCAGTGGTTTGCTGAATAATGACATACTCGGTGCTAAATTCTTAAACGATGCTCCATATTCTCCACCTCTATCGCTTCGAACATTCTTTATCTTTTTGCTAAGTTGATTTTCAACTTCATGTTTGTATTGTTTAAATACTTCCAAGGCCTCGTTTTTGCTTCTTAGCAAATAGACGTAACAATATCTCGTACAATCATCAATGAAGGTAATGAAGTACTTTTTCCCACCTCTAGTTTCCAAAAACTTTAGATCACATAGATCCGTATGAATTAATTCAAGAGGTGTCATCGTTCTTTCAATTGAATGGAATGACAGTTTCGTTAACTTGGCCTCGACACAAGTCTCACACTTATGTTTCCAGTTAACATTCATTTGAGGCAATAAGTTTAACTTCATTAATTTGTATAGTGAACCATAATTCACATCACCCAAACGATCATGCCATAAATCACAAGAATCAATCAAATAAGTAGAATCAATCAAATAAGTAGAATCAGTCACTTTATTGTTTTTAAATTGATGTATAACCGTCATTACATTCATTTTGAAAAAGGCTTTTCTCCATATAACCCTTTCCAACAAAAACTCCATTTTTGGAGAGTACAAATTTTCCAGATTCTAAAACCAGTCTAAAACCCGCCTTGACTAGAGCCAATCCGGATATCAGGTTCTTTCGGATGTCAGGAACATGTAGGACACCTATCAAAGTCAACTCCTTTCCCGAAGTCATCTTTAGAACCACCTTCCCCAATCCAACTACCGGAGATGTAGTGGAGTTTCCCATGTAGAGTTGGCGCCCACTTATTGGAGTGTATGTGGAGAACATGGCTTTGTCCGAGCACACATGTCGGGTTGCACCAGAATCGGCGAGCCATTCCATAGGATTGTCCACCAAGTTCGCTTCAAAGATCACAGTGGTTAACATTAGATCATTCAAGTCATCCGAGATCCGATAATGTTCGGTCACATTGACTTGATCTTTCGCTTTCCCGCGAATGTCTTTGTTACGACAATCCTTTGCCATCTGATTAGGTTGTCCACACTTGTAGCATTTACCTTTGAACTTCTTCCCCTTTCCATTTTTGGAGGTCATACCGTCAAACTTTCGCTTTGATCCGGTTGTTTGTTCCACTAGGTTAGCCCGTGGTTCCATTTGAAACCTACCCGCCTTCTTCTCGGAAACCTTGTTGTCTTCCTCGAACCACAAGATCTTCAAGACTCATCTCCTTTCGTTTATGTTTCAGATAGTTCTTGAAGTCCTTCCACATAGGAGGCAATTTTTCAATCATAGCAGCGACTTGGAATGAATCACTTAGAGTCATTCCCTTCGCATGAATGTCATGCAAAATCACTTGTAGATCTTGCACTTGCGCCATCACAGGCTTGGTATCAACAACATCTTGAAATCCAGGAACCGTCCAACTATGAATTTCTTCATGCCGGCATCCTCGGATTTGTACTTTTTTTCAGCGATGTCCAAAGTTCCTTTGCTGTTTTCACAAGACAATAAACGTTATATAATTTATTGTCTAACCCGTTTAGGATATAGTTCTTGCATAGGAAGTCACTTTGATTCCATGCATCAAGTGCCGCCCTCTTTTGGGTGTCAGTCTCTCCTTCTTCAACCGTAGGAGCCTCTTTGATTAAGAACTTTGCCAAACTCATTGTGGTCAAGTAAAAGAGCATCTTTTGTTGCCATCGCTTGAAGTCGTTCCCATTGAACTTTTAAGGCCTTTCACCATGATGAACAGGAGGCGATGTTACACTCGAAGAAGCCATTTGTTGCCGATATTGTCTTAAGATTGTTGTCCAAATTTCTCTTGCAATGTGTATCTTAGGAATGTAGTGATAAGAATAACAATGGCTTTAAAGTTTATGTCGATGGGAGATTTGTAATCTCCGTCCTTAAGACAATATTGCCCCGCCTTGGTGCTAACGGTTTGCTTTGGCAATTTGTCTCCCAATATACAACGACTATGACTTAGGATATGAGCAATCCAAATCACAAGTCCTCAAACCACAAAGATTCAAAACACTCAATATGAAGAAAACTGATGAACAAACAAAATGCTTGATCTTCAATCTGATGTATTTTCGAAAATGAATGAATTATCCAAGGGTGGGATGTCTTATTTATAGTAAACCAAAGGTTTGTGTCCAAAAGACACTATTTACATGCACTATATCATCGAAAAGCCGCACCCTAACATGAATGGACATACCATTATGCCAACAGACACAGGGCGCGATCGGTCACCGCCTGGTGCTCGATCCATCGCGCCCCTGTTTCCAACAAATGGAAAATTTCGGGTTTGGAAAAGCTTTATTATTATTTTTTTCTCTCTTTTAATTTACTTCAATTCCAACAATTCTTTTGTGGACTGAATTATTAATGATGGGCTTGGATGTTTGTTCTAGGTTGAGCATAAGAGTTCTAAGCCATCGGAAGGCACAATCCTAGTTCTCCGAGGAGTCTCTGTTGTAGCCTATAAAAGCCGGTTTTCTCCATCACTTAATCAGAGTTCTTGTAAAGAAGAAAAAAAAAACTACAAGAAAGGTTAGGGTAGGATTCTTGACAGAAGAGAGACACATTGTAAATCACTGGCAAGGATTTACTATAGAATCGCCCAAGGTTTGTTTTTCAGGTATAATCGAAACCTAGTTTAATTCCACAATTGGGTTGTACGATATTATATATATGAACGCAATAATTTGCGCTCCTCCCCTCATCCCATTTCCACATTACACAACCATGATTCACACTCCTCTCATCCCATTTTAACATCACACAGGGTTTTATAACTGCTTCATAAATAAAAAAAAAAATCCCACGTACATTTAACAAGATAAAAACTTTCTTAGATACGAAGATGAATGCCAACAGTAAACAAAAAGGTCACCCCAAATAAAAGTAAAAAATATAGATCAAAATAAGCATTCACACCTGGCCGTGCTCTATCAACTTTTACACCATTCCAATATTTGAATCGCCGTATACAAGCACTAATGTTCCACTTGACCAAGTTAAAATAAATTTTACAAAACACTCACGAAACAAGAAAAAAAAACTCCAAGATTCACAATTTCAGAAAACACAAACTTCAGACTCCAAGAAGATAAACAAAAAAATGAAGAAAAACTTACATTGCTGCCTTTCCAAGTCTGATAAACCCGCTTCGCATTCGAGTCATTGGATCCGGATAACGGATCGGATCTCTTTGGAGGCGGAACCACATACATCTTCCTCTTTCCCTTCTCTCTGTGCACACCCCTAGTTCAAAACTTTACTGGAAAAAGAATTACCACCCGAGGTAGTTACAACAGCTAAATGGTGCTCAGAACTCAGAAGCTCTATATTCAATGTTGGAGTCCTCCGGGGAGGAAATCAGATATGAAATTGGTGGAATATTCCGGCGAACAAACCACAAGGTAGAAGGGAGTGTTTGGGGGCGAACAGAGCGTGGGTACGAGTGTTTTAGTTATTTTGTGAGAGAAGTGAGATTCGATGCGAGGGCCAACTACATTGTCTAATTGACGTGGCTGATTTCGATTGCTTGTGTTTTTCTTTTTTATTATCTATTTATATCGATATATATATAGATATGACATGTTCACGATCGTAGGTTAAACGGTTCAAAAGGTCGCGTCCCTTAACCATAACTTTTTTTATGGTTTCGGTTATGATTCATGATATGGTTACGGCTAGTTATGGAAAAAAAAAATGAAAAATATATATGAAAATTAGTTGAATTTGTTTTATTGATGAACTATGAAATAACATTAAATAAGTCGAATATCAATCAATTAATATTTATAGAATATCTTTGTTTTATTAATATATATAAATTATAATATCGTAAAAAGTATAATGATATTCTTGTGAGTTGGAGATTGGGGTTCAATTTTGTATCAAATAATTGTTTTCAAATTTTTTCTAAAATAAGATATTCTTTTTTTAAAAAAGGTCGTAAATCGCTGGTATGGTTGAATTACTACGGTATGGGCCGGTTATGGCTCCGGCCCATCGAACAAGGTCAATGTATGGCATGCTCGTTAACACGATTGTGATTGGGAATGGTCGGGTTCGAATTGAATCAGGGTCATGGTCCTGTTTAAGTAGACTCGACCACAGTTTAGAACCACCGGTTAGACGGTTCAGAATCGTCTGACGACGGTTCAAAAAACCTCGACCATTACCATTAACCTTCCTTGATGGTTTCGGTTACGATCATCAACCGCCGGTTACGGTTAACCAACGGTTACGATTACGGTTAAACAACGATTATGGCTACTGTTTGACCCTTTATTTTTTTAAAAATTAAAAAATATTATTAAAATTTGAAAAAAGTGTAAAAATCATTTGAATATGTTTCCATGGATTACTCATAAATAACGCGAAATAAATTCAAACTTAAATAATCAAAATGTATATGTATATTTGTTTGATTAATATATATAAATAATAATACTCTATTTAGATTAACACTACTATTATAGCTTATTGGTTGAAGCTAATTATTATGACCCTATGTGGGGTTAATGTTTAAGTTTGTAAGTAGGTAAAATATGAGTGTGTAAAATCTATTTCCTATTCTATATATATATATATATTATATATCCATTAGAATTATAATAATTTGTTTATCATAATTTGGGATGAGCATGTGAACCCGCAATTTCTGCTATACAATATAATATATCTAATGCTATGATTATTAGATTTAGACAATGGTGTTTTATTCGTATTATTATTTAACTTAACTATTCTTAGTTTGTGTATTTTTTGCTTATTAATTCTTGTTATTCATTGTTAATAGGTGTTGCATAATTGTGATATATTGCGTAGCATAAAATTTCATCCAATGTTAATGCATGTAGCTCGAAAGTTGATCCATTATATATATGCTAGTTCGTTGGGCATCGCAGCAATGAATAGATAATGTTGCTTGCTTGTTTTGTCTTTTTCTTGATTTACAGGTAGTCCATCGGAAGGGTAAGTGACCTTGAAACCAAGAAAATAGTTTAATGTGCCAAGATCCTTAATTGCAAATTCCAAATGAAGACTCGAAATGAACTTCTGCAAAAGTTGTGGATCGATACCGGTGAGAATAATGCCATCGCCATAGACGAGGAGATAAAATAAAGATGGTCCGCGACTGAAAACGAACAATGATGCATGGGCACGACTGCAGGTAAAAACAAGGTGAAGAAGAAAAGTACTACAGCGTTGAAACCAAGCACGAGGTGCTTGTTTGAGGCCGTAGAAAACTTTATGTAAACGACAAACATTATTTGGAAAGCGAGGATCAACGTAGCTCGACGGTTGTTCCATAAAAACAGTTTCAGATAGAAGGACATTTAGAAAAGCATTTGTAACATCAAGTTGGTGGAGAGGCCAGTTGCGCATAACGGCAAGAGAAAGCACGACACGAACCGTGGATGCCTTAACGACTAGACTGAAAGTGGTAGTGTAATCAAGACCAGGGATTTGAGTGAACCCCTGAGCAACCAAACACGCTTTTAGGCGACAACGGAAGCATCAGATAATAACTTTGTGTGAAACACCCATTTGGAGTCCACGATATTTGTAGAGGAAGGACGACGCACAATATCCCAAGTATGATTTGTCTTGAGTGCGGAAATTTCCTCGTCCACGGCAACCACCCATTTCGGATATTTAGAGGCGGATATAAAACCTTTCGGCTCCGTCATACTGAGAAGAGCATAAAGAATACTAGAGGGCTGCAAATCAGCTATATAAGTTGGATAACGAGGCTTAAAAATTCCAGCCTTGCGATATGGATGATGGCGAAGGTGCTGGAGTGGTGCACAAAATATCCGACGGAGCAGATCCGGGCTCAAAGAATGAGCTGAACTCCAAAGATGAATTTGGTTGGGACGCAATGGAATTCGAAAAAGGAAATAAATCTTCATCAAATTGAGCATGACGCGTAACAAAAACTCGAGAGATAACTGGATCCAAGCAGCGAAATCCTTTGTGGTGGGGGCTAAAGCCAATAAAAATGCATTGGCCGCTACGAGGAGAAAATTTAGTAGGCGCATAATCACATAGGCATGGAAAAACTCGACATCCAAAAGGATGACAATGCTTATAGTTCGGAGCGACACCAAATAGAACTTGAAATAGATAAGACATTGAGCACCGGAGATAGTAAAAGATTAATGGTGTAAACAACAGCATTGAAAGCATCAACCCATAGAGTAGTATGGGCATGAGAATGAAATAACATGGCGAGACCAGTTTCAGTGCTATGTCGATGCTTTTGTTCGACCCTACCATTTTGAGTGATGAATGCCATTAGCATGCAGATATGCCTTAAATAGATTACTTGTAAATTCAGCGCTACCATCACTTTGGAATTTTTTAATAGAGGTGGAGAACTGATTCGCAACAAATTTGTAAAAGTTGACAAAAATATTCATAAAGATATAAATTATGTCGCATATGATATAACCAACAGAAGCGAGAATGATCATCCACAAAAACAACATAATAGATAAAACCAGCAGTAGATGTAATAGGAGCAGGACCCCAAATATAAAAATGTATTAAATCCAAAACATGCGAAGAACGTCATTCATTAACAGTAAAAGGCGCTAACTGGCATGTGGAACACAAAGAGGGATTGGGGAGTACGGACGTAACAGATAAGTGTCCTTTTTTTTTAATAAAGAAATAATACTATTAGCAACATGACCTAAACGAGCATACCATAAATTAAACGAGCCAGTGAGACGATGATGGTGAATGGCAACAACAAGGGCAGAGTGACCACACTCCAAAAATATAAAGGCCTCGATCACGATGTCCTTTCGCCAGCAATTTTCCTGTTACTTTGTTCTGAATATGAAAGGAATCATCAGTAAATATAACATTAACATGGTGATCACTGGTTAGTTTGCTGATGGGTATTAAATTCTTGGTGATATACGGAACGACCAAGACATCCAATAAATTAATATGGGGCCAAAGAGAACGTAAACCAATATGAGAGATAGGGAGCGAAGAACCATTACCCACAACAACTCGATTCTGACCTCGGTAAGGCTCGGAATTTTCCAAGGTGGACAACGAAGCAGTCATATGAGCAGAAGCACACCAGTGTCGAAATACAAATCAGAAGCATCGGAAGGGGAAAGAGAACAAGAGGTATTGAATGCTTTGGCAAGATTGGCAGAATCAGAATTGGTGGAGCGTACATAACATTCTCTGGAACGATCCGCATAGTGCCCTTCAACACAACAGATCGGGCAGCTAGGGGTACGCCGACCACGACCACGGCCAAATGGATTACCACTGCAACCACGAGAAGATGACGGATGACTGCTAGAACGGGCAGTGGAGGAGCCAGAGGTGGCGAAGAAAGCAGCAGTAGATTGCAAAGCACCATCGAGGGATTGTTGAAATATCTCAAAGCTCTCTACTTTGGGAACAAAATCAGCTAATGATGGCAAAGGAGAGAGAGCCATCTGGGCCGCTGAAAAACTAGAAAAAGGCGAACCAAGGCCACATAAAAACCAGTGGGATTTATCTGTGTCGTCAATGGGACGACCGATGTCAGCAAGTTGATCACAAAGAGATTTAAACTGGTGTCAGGACCCCAAGCCCTTAACCCTTGATTATTGTATTAACCATTATATGTGGCACATGCTTTCAATAAAACTCAATCGGGAAACTCAGATGATACTTTACCATTGAATGGCAATTACAAAATTCTTTAATATTCAACGTTATAAGATCATCTCTACCAACAAATAGATTCATAGATTTCGCCAATTACCATCCCCATTACACCACTTTTTACATTGTGGACTTTTATAAAAATTTGGGCAGAGTCTCCCCATAAATTGAGCTATCCCGAAATAAAAGCACATCACATAACATAATTCCCGGCCAGGAAAAACACAATACTCAACAGAATACAGAAACACTAAGTAAATTCCCAGCCAGGGAAGACACCACACAATAAGTCAACAAAAGTGGGTTTCAACACCCACGTAATACACCAATGACTCTCATATCATTTAGCAATTCTACCACTAATTGCATGCAACATAGAATGAAAGAGAGAAAGGCTCATGCATTTATATACAACCCATATACAAGTATAACTGTGCTCACATGCGAGCATCATGAATGTGTATATAACCCTAGGGTGTATATAAGTACCCTATACGATACCGTGCTCCATCAAGCCCTGGTACCACGATCCTGTGAGTACACCCAATCAACAGCTCGAGCTCAGCTCCAAAGCCATCGATGTACCTGTTCACCTGCCCCAACAGAGACAGCCCCCAACGGGGTGAGCATACCAATACACAAAATCTCATAATCACAATAATGAAATTCATAATTTACAACAAAAGTAAATACTAATGAATTTTAAATGATACTCCATGGATGGCAACGTCCTCATCCGGGATTCTGTGTACTGTCCCTGTTCTCACAATCATCAAACTCATCAAATCTCAAAAATCAGTAAATCAACACATTGATTTAACTCATCGCATGCCTAATTCTCGAATATCAATAGATAGTGATTCCAAATTCATTATACATGCAAAATGGATATCTCAATATCAAATACTGATTTCTCAACTTCGCTATCAATCACAGATAGCTCAAATGCCTAGCATTTATTTTACCAATTCTCCATTATACTTAGACATCTCAAATGTCTTATAATGAAGACATGATTCCACGATCATTCTCAGGCATCTCAATGCCCTACAATGGTCATATACATCCAGTACCCCATATATCTTATAAGGTTATACTACTCTAATATCACGCACGCTTGTGGCGGCGATATCAAGATTAGGTCGTTCCATAGCTATATCAACACATATATATATAACCATACGCACAACCATCTAATGCAATCAAAATACATTATGCATTTCACAAATGCTCTCATATAAAGAAATGCTCGTACGTCGCACGTACCTTAAATCTCCGTAGTTCAAGCCAAACCTTGCTTGGGTTCCATGCCCCGAGGAATGATGTGCTAATACGATAAATAATTCACAATTATTTACGAACATGCAAACCCATGCTCAAGAACACCCAAAACCCTTATACAAAAATATTGTCAACACACGACAATTAACCATGTAAAAGACCCGGGGCAGGGCACATGCAGGGAGGGAAAACGAATGAGACATCAACGAAAATTGTTCAAGAACCACCCTTCAATTTTCGAACCCTAACATCACAATTCGAACCCAACTAAGCACCATAATTCAACTAAAACATGAAATAATCGATCAACATCATGAACAATCGCCCCTCCTGCCAAAACCCCTAAAATCGAACACAACCCTCACGCATGCAGGGAAAAATTCGAACCAATAACACCAAAATTAGCAGGGAATTACAGGAGAAGAACGGAAAAGGGGTAAGGAAGGTTACCCAATCGAAAATCGGAAGGAAATCGATCGAAAATCGAAGAACCCTAGAAACGGACCTCTGCGCTTTTCTGGAAAATCCGAACGCAAATCTCGACGAAACTTCAAATTCCTGGTGTGGAAAGTTGCGCCTGGAAGAGACGAAGCCAACGGCGGTCCGGACACGCCGGTGGTGGTCGGACGGCGGTGGGCGCACGATTTTTACATGCGAGGGTTGGGGGAGACGGGAAGGGCAGACGGGGGGAGAGAGAGAGGCGGACAAGGAGCTGAAATGATTTCTAAAATTAAAATCTCGGGTTCAACTGGTATTTATAGCAAAATTACCCCGAAATACCAATAGCCCCACAAATACATCATGATTCATTAAAAATCATCTGTTTTCAAAAACTCTCTCCCTAACCTCAAAAACCCATACCGGTGCCCACACAAAGCACCCCAGATCCCGAGTCACACTAAAAACCCAACTCATAGGTTTTTCACCGAAATGAGAATACAATCTCAACCTCGGGATCCAACGATCCCAACTACCCAAATAGACGAGCTCGGGAGGCCCAACACCGCGATTAAACTCCAAATCGCCACGTAAAAACAACTTTAGGGGTCATTAATACTCCGGGATTAACACCAATAATCCCAGGACATCACAATATCCCCTACTAAAAGAATTTCGTCCTCGAAATTGTACCGGTGTAATACGTAACACCCAGACTATACAACAACATGAAGCCATAACCTCGATCCTTGACCATATTAGAATCATTTTAATAAACGCGAGGATACTTACCTCACATCAAACTCTGAAACAGAGCGACTTACCAAAACCAACATATCACCCAAGAGGCAAAAACGTACCTCGATGCGGGTCATCCCAAAAGTCAGTCTCTCATGACTGCAAAACAACCAATACTTATGACTGTAGATCGGACAGTCATCCTTAGTTCTAATACAACTAGTATGAATGCATCATGAATGACACCTCAACCGTGAGAACGTTGACCTCGTGTCAAACTCTGGAGTGGAATAGACTTCCAAATCCATCATAACGTCAAAGAGCGTCAGCACAACTCAACGCTTGTGTCGACAGCGACACTCAACAAATCCGAATTCCTGCCATCCCTTGATAACCCTAGGATTTAACAATCCAAACCTGGGAGGCTATCGAATAACTCGAAGGGAAACACCAACAAGGAAACATCTCAACCCACACAAGATAATCCCTCCTCAAAGGGAGTCAACTAACTTCACGATTATTCCTCATAATTATCGTGCCATGGAGATTCCCAATCTCAAGGTGTTCCATATCTCTCATCAGAGATTTAACCATCCAAAAATAGCATAACTCTATGCTTGACAAAAGGAAATCAATAACTGGCATTCGTATACTAACCGGTATACCTGCCTAAGCACGGACATCACATGCATACTCAATGCACTTGGCTCGGGTATCTACAACATACCCCTAAGCCCCAAACACAACTGTCAATTCTGAGTCATTCCCTACCCAGTGGAGGATGATAATCGACGATTAACAACACGCGGTGTGATTCCCAAAATCCACACCACATGCATTAACTTACCGAATCTTTCAAAGATTCCCAATAGGTATAATACTACCTCCTTCCTCACAAGGGAAGTGCCATCGAACTCGAGATCCACTAGTCTCGAACCACCGTTCGGAAAAACTGGATACAATAACACTCATTGCATCCCAAATACACGGATTCCCAGATCGAGTCAACGACGACTTGATGACTCTCTTGTTGGTACTCCAACATTATGAGCTGTCCCAGACAAGTCTCACCAAGATTAAACATAAACGTATACACGTTTCAGTGAGGCATGCACAACCTCAACTTCAAATGACGTGGTGACTACTAGAGTCCACCACAATCCACATCGTATCACCTTACGATTTGCCAAACTTGGTTCCAACGAGCAGTATAACGGCTCTAGCAAGCCCATCATGGTGCTGCACACACGCGGCAGACAAACTAGTCTCTGCCTCTTTAGGTTTACCTCAAACCTACCAACAAGACGAACGTTTCCGCACGGCATACCATACCGTGGGAAGAAAAATCAATAGAGTAGTGGGTCTGTACCCAACGTTCCTCTAATGACGATACACCCTGGACACTCCAGTGTCCCTATGTACTTAACGTAACCTGATCCTAATCCTTTAGGACACATTTTACACCCTCAAGGGTGGTGTGACCATGTCTACCACATGTCATACCGACAGAAAGCGAGTAGTTTCCTCCATGATAACTCCTGTCGTCAAATTACATGGCCAAAAAGCCATTCCAACGAGCATACCTCAAGGGTATCACCACTCGTAATATGATCACCTCAAACATATGCTGCGGTACAATCACATGTACAGCGCGTCCATCCATTTCTCGAGCAACCCGCTCAGTATAAGGGTCACGTCAACCGGTGACGTAGACACCACCTTGTGCTTGGCACTGGCACCCAAGGCATACAACTGAATACGTATACTCAACGCATTGTTCATCGTAACGATGATGCATGTCTAATAAGACATCTCCTACACCATCGTCATCGTCATCCCGTGACGATACATGCCCACTCATGGCATCTAAACAACCTAGTCAACTCGTGACGGCCCATGTACATCAACGTATGCCATTCACAATAATGCTAATAGAATAGCAATATCCCATACTTCATCGCTAACCAGATAGTGGCATACTTGTCTTCGTCGCTCGATAACAGTGCGTAATCAGCACCCATCGCTCGAAGGCGGCATAATCCTGTGCTGTGTACATAGTGGCACAATCCATCGCTATAGAATCGACGGCATGATACCTCGTCATATAATAAGTGGCATGAAACCTCGCTATACACATATCACCTGAGCATGAATCATCGTCCACATAATAGCGGAACGAGGATCAACATATCCGACGGCACGAATCATCGCCAATCCTCATAGAAGAATGAGTCATCGTAAATCATCGTATACATATGCAACGACGTGAACCATCATCAACCGACACAGCGGAATGCCTCATCGTTATACATGTGTCTGGCGGTATGAATCATCGCCCATCATCGTAGAAGAATGAATCATCATCATCGACACAGCGGAATACATCATCGTTATCATCCGTGTCATCATAAAGAAATGAATCATCATCGTCGACACAGCGAAATACATTATCGCTATCATACGTGTCATCATAAGAAATGAATCATCATTATCGACACAGCGGAATACATCATCGCTATCATCCGTGTCATCATAAAGAAATGAATCATCATCGTCGACACAGCGGAATACATCATCGCTAAGATGTACATAAATAAATAAATGCATGAATCTTAATTAAGTATACTTCCTGGTTAAACATATTAACACACTTTTGTTGTCCCTGTTTCAAGTATTCATGCACGTAATCATTAGATCTTAACGTAATTGATTACCGTAATAGTGTCATATGGTATTTTACCACATCGTAAACATCATAACGTCATATGGCATCTTTCCATATCGTAACATCATAACATCTTATGACATCTTACCATATTATAAACATCATAACATTATATGGCATCTTACCACTTCATAAACACCGTATGGCCTCTTACCATATGGGCATCTTACCACATTATAACATCGTATGGCCTCTTACCATATGGGCATCTTACCCTGTGGCATCTTACCACATTATAACATCGTATGGCATCTTACCATATGGGCATCTTACCCTGTGGCATCTTACCACATTATAACATCGTATGACATCTTACCATATGGACATCTTACCCTGTGGCATCTTACCACATTATAACATCGTATGGCCTCTTACCATATGGGCATCTTACCCTGTGGCATCTTACCACATTATAAATATCGTATGGCATCTTACCATATGGGCATCTTACCCTGTGGCATCTTACCACATTATAAATATCGTATGACCTCTTACCATATGTGCATCTTACCCTGTGGCATCTTACCACATTATAACATCGTATGGCCTCTTACCATATGGACATCTTACCCTGTGGCATCTTACCACATTATAAATATCGTATGGCATCTTACCATATGGGCATCTTACCCTGTGGCATCTTACCACATTATAACATCGTATGGCCTCTTACCATATGAGCATCTTGTAAGTAATCCAACAGCATACAACGCAGCGGAATAAAATTTTCATGGATTACTAACCAGCAGATCTATACATAGGGATTCATATCGGATAAAGGAATTACAAGTGTCTCACCCTTGTAGCGTGTTTGAAGCAGAATCCACGGAGCAGCACCACGTCCAACGCCTCCTCCGAGTCACTAGCAAAACTTAGCAAGTTTTTGCCTCAACGGTATCCACACGATCAAATCGGGTGAAGGGATAGTTTAATAACAAGTTGCTAGACAAGTTATTAAACCGGAACAAGAAAGACACTCGATTCTAAATCGAAAGGCTCGCCCAAAATTTCACAAATTCTCTTCGGCTATGAAGAAGAAGCCGAGAGCTCTTTTGTGTGTTGGTGGCCGTGTGGTTTCTTGGTTTTAGGTTAGTATGATATGAATTGTTGTATCCAATTAATTACCATGCAATCATATTATATATGATTAATTAAAGGCTTTCATAAAGCCTCATGGGCTTAAGCCCATGATTTAATTTAACTATTATGATTATTAATTAAGACTCCTCTTAATTATTTAATTCATCCCATGAATTTAATTTTCCTTCTCGATTTAATCTTTTGTGCGACCCGATAGGATCTTGTAATGTTGGTAGTGACATAAAATCTCATTTTACGTTACAAGCAAAGAGCGGTGTCTAGCAACACATCAAGGCTACCCAAATTACAAGAATGTCAATGACTCGACATAACCTTTAGAACTTGTGATAATATTAACCATGTAACTTAATCCCTTTGTCCTTTGTGTTTAGATTGAACACGAGTCATGGAATAGTCATACTCGTATATCCAATCTTTATTTCTTGATCCCCAAGTAGAACTAGAATAAACGAATAAGTTCGATATCTCATATCGACTCATTCGAGCATGGCCATGCATTTTAGTTCTCACTTGATCAAGGGCCAAACACATCTCCTGTTATATAGGAGGGACAAATCCTATCTCGATCAGTCAACATCCCTCTACATAATTCGTAGTGTATCCAATAGTCGCCTTTATAGTTTACCCTGTTACGGGTAACGTTTGACGATATCAAAATACATAACTCCTTATGTTGGGATCTCTGATGATCACAAGTCGTAAGGATTACATACATTATTATCACTATGAGAATTGCATATGACGATCATATAACTATCCATGTTGCATTCTCATGGTGGGTCTGTCCAGTACATCGTTCTCTAACATGTACCCATATGTTGATTTGATATCTCATATCAATGAACAATTCATCGATCAACACATACTAGTCTCTACGTATTATCATTATCCCTTTCATGATAATACTTGACTAGGGACATCTTTAAGAATAATACAATATTATTCTAAGGACATTAACTTATATATTAATTCACATTGCACAGTTAAAAGAATAATATATAATAATGACTTGCCATTCATAAAACCATATTACACTGTATGTCATAAACAATCATCTAATGATATGTCTTAGGGCATATACCAACAAATCTCCCACTTGCACTAAGACCACTCAGACATATACCTAATGCCTAGAGATCTAGTATGACGATCATGCTTCTGCTGTGACAGTGGCTTCGTCAATGGGTCAGATACATTATCATCTGTTGGTACTTTGCATATTTTAACATCTCCCCTTTCAACGATTTCTCGAATGAAATGGAAACGCCTAAGTATGTGCTTGGATCTTTGGTGAGATCTTGGTTCCTTAGCCAATGCGATCGCTCCATTGTTGTCACAATAGAGTTCTATCGGATCTTTAATGCTAGGCACCACTCCAAGTTCAGAAATGAACTTCCTCATCCAAACAGCTTCCTTTGCTGCATCCGAGGCAGCAATATACTCAGCTTCCGTTGTAGAATCGGCTACTGTTTCTTGCTTTGAACTCTTCCATCTCACAGCACCTCCATTTAGGCAATACACATATCCAGATTGCGATCGAAAATCATCTTTGTCAGTTTGGAAGCTTGCATCAGTGTAACCCATTACATTGAGCTCTTCCTCACCTCCATAAATCAAGAATGTATCCTTAGTCCTTCTCAAGTACTTCAGGATGTTCTTGACAGCAATCCAGTGACCTTCACCTGGATCAACTTGATATCTGCTCGTCATGCTCAAAGCATACGATACATCGGGACGAGTACATATCATGGCATACATGATAGATCCAATAGCTGACGCGTATGGAATATTACTCATGCGTTGTCTCTCATCTGGTGTTGAAGGACACTGTTCCTTCGAGAGATAAATGCCATGCGTCATAGGCACGAATCCTTTCTTGGATTCTTGCATGCTAAACCTTTTAAGCACCTTGTCTATGTATGTACTTTGACTTAGACCAAGAAGCCTTATTGATCTATCTCTATAGATCTTGATTCCTAATACATAGGTGGCTTCTCCTAAATCTTTCATCGAAAAGCAGTTCCCTAGCCAAATCTTTACAGATTGCAAGGCAGGTATATCATTTCCAATAAGAAGTATGTCATCTACATACAACACTAGGAAAATGATTACGCTCCCACTGACCTTCTTGTAGACACAAGGTTCATCTTCATTTTTGATAAAACCAAACTCTTTGATTGCATCATCAAAACGAAGATTCCAACTCCGAGAAGCTTGCTTCAATCCATAAATGGATCGTTGTAGCTTGCATATCTTTCCAGCATCCTTTGGATTGACAAAACCCTCGGGCTGTGTCATGTACACATCCTTGAGCAGATTTCCATTAAGGAAAGCTGTTTTGACATCCATCTGCCAGATTTTTATAATCATGAAATGCAGTTATTGCAAGTAAGATCCTTATGGATTTAACCATGGCCACTGGTGAAAAGGTTTCATCATAGTCAATACCATGAATTTGTTTGAATCCTTTTGCAACCAGCCGACCTTTATAGGTTTGTACGTTACCATCCATATCGGTCTTTTTCTTGAAAATCCATTTGCACCCTATGGGTCGTACCCCTTCAGGTGGATCAACCAAAGTCCATACTTGGTTTGCATACATGGATTCCATCTCAGATTTCATGGCCTCTTGCCATTTCTCAGAATCATTGCCCATTATAGCTTGTTGATAAGATGACGGCTCATCTTCATCAATAAGTAGTAAGTCACCTTGTTGAGTCACAAGAAATACATATCTCTGTGGCTCCCGGTGTTCTCTTACAGACCTACGATGGGCTTGTGTCTCTTGAGCAGGTGCTTCTTCCACAACAGCTTGCGGAGCCTGCTCTGTTTCCATCTCAATCTCAGGTTTAGTGTTTTATTGTGGTTGAACTTCACTAAGTTCAATCTTTCTCCCACTAGTTTTTCTAGAAATAAATTCTCTTTCAAGAAATACACCAGTCCGAGCAACAACTACTTTGTTCTCGGTGGGATAATAGAAATAGTATCCTTTTGTTTCCTTAGGATACCCCACAAATAAACACTTATCAGATTTGGGTCCAAGTTTGTTAGTGGCGTGACGTCTAACGAAAGCCTCACAACCCCAAATCTTCATAAACGACATACTAGGACGCTTCCCAGTCCATATCTCATATGGTGTCTTTTCCACTGATTTAGATGGAACACGGTTCAGTAAGAAAATCGTTGTTTCTAGAGCGTGTCCCCAAAACGATATCGGAAGATCTGCATGACTCATCATTGATCTAACCATGTCCAACAAGGTTCGATTTCTCCTCTCGGATACACCATTCCATTGTGGAGTATCGGAGGAGTGAGTTGTGGGACTATCCCACATTCCTTTAGATAGTCATGAAACTCTTGGCTTAGGTATTCACCTCCTCGATCTGATCGAAGGATTTTGATACTTTTGCCAAGTTGGTTTTGTACTTCATTCTTGAAATCTTTGAACTTTTCAAAGGTGTCATGCTTATGCTTCATTAGGTACACATACCCATATCTACTGAGGTCATCAGTAAATGTAACGAAGTATTGAAAATCACCTCTAGCTTGTGTACTTATTGGTCCACATACATCACTATGTATTAGTCCCAATAAAACACTTGCCCTTTCAACATGTCCCTTGAAAGGGGCTTTGTCATCTTGCCCATTAAACAAGATTCGCATGTTTCATATGATTCAAAATCAAATGAATCTAATACTCCATCCTTATGAAGTTTAGATATGCGGTTCTCGTTTATGTGGCCCAAGCGACAATGCCAGAGATAAGTCGGATTACAATCATTATTTTTAATCCTTTTAGTATTTATGTTATAGATAGGTATATCAAGATTTAATACATAAAGACCATTCACCATTTGTGCACTAGCATAAAACATATCATTTAAATAAATAGAACAACAGTTGTCCTTTATTATAAATGAAAAACCATACTTGTCTAAACAAGAAATAGAAATTATGTTTTTAGTAATAGATGGCACAAAATAACAGTCTTTTAAAATCAATGATAAACCAGAAGGTAAAGCTAAATGATAATCTCCTATAGCTAATGCAGCAACTCTTGCTCCATTTCCAACTCGGAGATCAACTTCGCCTTTCGCCAACAATCTACTCTTTTTGAGGTCCTGCACATTTACACAAATGTGAGATCCACATCAAGTATCTAATACCCATGATGAAGAGGTAGATAAATTGACTTCTATAACAAAAATACCTAAAGCGGAAGTCACACTTCCTTTCTTTAGATCCTCCAGATATACTTTGCAGTTTCTTTTCCAATGGCCGGTCTCGCCGCAATGGAAACAGTTCCCTTCCTTCGCTATCCCTCCTTTTGGCTTTAGTGCATAAGACTTTGGCTTAGATTTAACAAAGACCTTCTTTGCTTTCTTGTTGCCTTTAGCTTTGGCCCTTCCTTTGCCCTTATTCACAATAAGAACATTTGTGGCCTTAGTCTTCTTTGTATTTGCTTCATATGTTCTCAACATACCAAGCAATTGTGGTAGAGTCTTTTCCATGTCAGTCATATTGTAATTTACTACAAATTGACTGAAGCTCTCAGGCAACGATTGCAAGATCACATCGGTGGCCAACTCTTGGTCCAATGGAAAACCCAGCTTGTCCAGATTCTCAATGTACCCAATCATCTTGAGCACATGAGTTCCAACTAGGCTTCCCTCTACCATCCTGCACTGGAATAACGCCTTAGAGACGTCATACCTCTCTTGTCTTGCTTGCTGTTGGTACAATTGCTTTAAGTGTTCGATCATATCGAACGCCTCCATTTCCTCATGTTGCTTCTGAAGCTCAGAGTTCATGGTGGCAAGCATAAGGCACCCAACATCAAGTGCGTCACTTTGATGCTTCTTGTAAGCATCTTTTTCAGCTCTTGCAGCCGTTAGGGGAGGTTCCTCAGCGGGTAAGGGTTCCTCTAGGACATATTGTTTCTTTTCTTGTTTGAGGACTATCCTCAAGTTCCTATGCCAGTCTAGGAAATTCGTCCCATTTAATTTGTCCTTCTCAAGGACCGATCGCAGTGATAAAGTGCTAGTAACGTTGTTAGTTGCCATGGATATCTACAATATAAATATGCAAAATAAGTTTATGATTTAATCATTTAACATGTTCTTATATTAAATGATACTCCCACTATTTTGTTTAAAAAAATATCAACCCTCAAAACCTTTAGTGGGCCAAGATCCATATTTCGCCTAATCTTGAGTTAGCTTTGGCTAATCGCCCATGACTCGGTTATTTAGGTAGACAACACTTTGTCAATTACATCACATGTAATTCTTGGATAGTTGGACGAACAACACTTTGTTCAATTCATCAAATGAATTATAATCCAACCCATGCCTCTAAGTTCCCAATCCTATTGAGATAACTTAGTTAAGTCGTACCCAATTTTAAGTATAACGGATATCACATTTATCCTTTCGCGCCTTACTAAGATTGCCACGGTGCTTTGCTTTGGCAAACCCACACATGTACAATCGAAGTTATTGACGAGTACTTTTAATTTTGGAAGGCATCTAAAACTTAATATTTTAGAGGGATTTATTGATCTCATGATTAGTTTGATAATTTAAAATATGTCCACTACATATAGTTGTATACATATCTACATATATGTGTAATACTATTATCAAACTAAAACATAAGATAAATCATGCATCAACATACATAATTAAACGTGACATGGTTATAGCCCCTACTAACGATTCTCTCAAGCCAATGAGAAAATCCTAAGAGTCAACCTAAGGTAACTTCACAAGCACCTTCCTTTGGCTCCAATTTGTGAATGACCTCCTCATCCCGGCACGATGCTCCATCTTCATTGATCACCATCAATAAAATAAACTACACTATTTACAAGATATAGAATTCCTCGATTCACATTCGAGGGGAACATAGGGGAGGGATTACATTTAGAATGAAATAGAGAAGGCACGACACGCAGGTCGTATTATATATTACAAACATCCACAAATCCTATCTAATAGGTCAAAGGGCTATAACCACGCACCATGCTCAAACAACACATAAACCATGCATTAACATTTAATTAATTAAATTCTAAACATTTTAAATTTAATTCTAATTAAAACTGTAAAATAATTTTTTTGAAAAATTATCGTACGCTCGGGACATCACATGCCACGAACTTAATGCGACTTAGCTACGAACCACCATGGTTCGAACCAACCATACACGACGGCTGGACCAATTATGGGCCTAGGGTTCGAAACCCTAGCCCACGACATGGTCCGAGCCGATGGCTTGGGTGCGGCGCCGCTAGGGTTCCAAACCCTAGCCGCCTTGCACCATGTTGGTTTCTTTCGAGCCACCTAGTTCGAAAACCCCGGAATTCATGAGCCACGAGCCACGGTCCAACCATGCATGGTTCATGACGGTGGCGGCTTAACCATCTCGAGCCAAGGGTTCGAAAAACCCTAGCCCAAGCGGCGGCCGAGTGGCTTATGTGACTAGGGTTCAAAACCCTAGTCTTTTGGAAGCGGCGGCGCGGCCCCATGCATGAGCCAAGGGTCCGAACCCTAGCTCACTAGCGGCAGCCCGAGGGTCAAGTCATGAAGTGGTCGAACCACCTTGAGCCAACACCTCGATTTTACGCTTTCGTGTATCGTATACAATTATTCGCCAATTATATCAAATACAATTTTACGATGAATTTCACAAACTCGATATAAACATATCATATATGTTTATACAGTTTTAATTGCATGCAATATAATTCTAATATGATTAAACTATTTAACCACATAAATCCGATATGAGCCTTGAACCTGGCTCTGATACCACTGTAAGTAATCCAAGAGCATACAACGCAGCGGAATAAAATTTTCATGGATTACTAACCAGCAGATCTATACATAGGGATTCATATCGGATAAAGGAATTACAAGTGTCTCACCCTTGTAGCGTGTTTGAAGCAGAATCCACGGAGCAGCACCACGTCCAACGCCTCCTCCGAGTCACTAGCAAAACTTAGCAAGTTTTGCCTCAACGGTATCCACACGATCAAATCGGGTGAAGGGATAGTTTAATAACAAGTTGCTAGACAAGTTATTAAACCGGAACAAGAAAGACACTTGATTCTAAATCGAAAGGCTCGCCCAAAATTTCACAAATTCTCTTCGGCTATGAAGAAGAAGCCGAGAGCTCTTTTGTGTGTTGGTGGCCGTGTGGTTTCTTGGTTTTAGGTTAGTATGATATGAATTGTTGTATCCAATTAATTACCATGCAATCATATTATATATGATTAATTAAAGGCTTTCATAAAGCCTCATGGGCTTAAGCCCATGATTTAATTTAATCATTATGAGTATTAATTAAGACTCCTCTTAATTATTTAATTCATCCCATGAATTTAATTTCCTTCTCGATTTAATCTTTTGTGCGACCCGATAGGATCTTGTAATGTTGGTAGTGACATAAAATCTCATTTTACGTTACAAGCAAAGAGGCGGTGTCTAGCAACACATCAAGGCTACCCAAATTACAAGAATGTCAATGACTCGACATAACCTTTAGAACTTGTGATAATATTAACCATGTAACTTAATCCCTTTGTCCTTTGTGTTTAGATTGAACACGAGTCATGGAATAGTCATACTCGTATATCCAATCTTTATTTCTTGATCCCCAAGTAGAACTAGAATAAACGAATAAGCTCGATATCTCATATCGACTCATTCGAGCATGGCCATGCATTTTAGTTCTCACTTGATCAAGGGCCAAACACATCTCCTGTTATATAGGAGGGACAAATCCTATCTCGATCAGTCAACATCCCTCTACATAATTCGTAGTGTATCCAATAGTCGCCTTTATAGTTTACCCTGTTACGGGTAACGTTTGACGATATCAAAATACATAACTCCTTATGTTGGGATCTCTGATGATCACAAGTCGTAAGGATTACATACATTATTATCACTATGGGAATTGCATATGACGATCATATAACTATCCATGTTGCATTCTCATGGTGGGTCTGTCCAGTACATCGTTCTCTAAACATGTACCCATATGTTGATTTGATATCTCATATCAATGAACAATTCATCGATCAACACATACTAGTCTCTACGTATTATCATTATCCCTTTCATGATAATACTTGACTAGGGACATCTTTAAGAATAATACAATATTATTCTAAGGACATTAACTTATATTAATTCACATTGCACAGTTAAAGAATAATATATAATAATGAATTGCCATTCATAAAATCATATTACATTGTATGTCATAAACAATCATCTAATGATATGTCTTAGGGCAATATACCAACACATCTCTACCCTGTGGCATCTTACCACATATAAATATAGTATGGCATCTTACCATATGGGCATCTTTACCCTGTGGCATCTTACCACATTATAATTTCGTATGGCCTCTTACCATATGGGCATCTTACCCTGTGGCATCTTACCACATTATAAATATCGTATGGCATCTTACCATATGGGCATCTTACCCTGTGGCATCTTACCACATTATAACATCGTATGGCATCTTACCATATGGGTATCTTACCCTGTGGCATCTTACCAACATTATAAATATCGTATGGCATCTTACCATATGAGCATCTTACCTTGTGGCATCTTACCACATTATAACATCGTATGTCATCTACCACTGGGCATCTACCCTGTGGCATCTTACCACATCTCCCGTGACCTGCAACCATCATGGTTAGCAACAATAGCTATATATGCTATGCATCAACATTCAATACATATAGTCAACCACTTGCAAGGCAATACGTATATCAAATACATGTTACCTCGAAAATATCCCTTTACTTGACTTTCTTACAAAATCAGATTCCTTGGCACATAACATACGGAGTGCCAAGACATGACTGTTAATGCCATCCTATCGCGTTTCACACGATTCCTCTGCAACCACACGGTTAACAACACCACTTTTCATATCATAAAAGCACAATAAACAACTAGTTGTGTCATACAACATTAATGCCATCAGCATAAATATGTGCTATCAATAACTTCCTAGGCCCTTAACAGCCCCAAAGAGCAACCACTGCTCCGATACCACTAATGTCAGGACCCCAAGCCCTTAACCTTGATTAGTGTATTAACCATTATATGTGGCACATGCTTTCAATAAAACTCAATCGGGAAACTCAGATGATACTTTACCATTGAATGGCAATTACAAAATTCTTTAATATTCAACGTTATAAGATCATCTCTACCAACAAATAGACTCATAGATTTCGCCCCATTGCCATCCCCATTACACCACTTTTTACATTGTGGACTTTTATAAAAATTTGGGCAGAGTCTCCCCATAAATTGAGCTATCCCGAAATAAAAGCACATCACATAACATAATTCCTGTCCAGGGAAAACATAATACTCAACAGAATACAGAAACACTAAGTAAAATTCCCAGCCAGGGAAGACACCACACAATAAGACAACAAAAGTGGGTTTCAACACCCACGTAATACACAAATGACTCTCATATCATTTAGCAATTCTACCACTAATTGCATGCAACATAGAATGAAAGAGAGAAAGGCTCATGCCTTATATACAACCCATATACAAGTATAACCGGGCTCACATGCGAGCATCATGAATGTGTATATAACCCTCGGTGTATATAAGATACCTATACGATACTGTGCTCCATCAAGCGCTTGGTACCACGATCCTGGGAGTACACCCAATCAACAGCTCGAGCTCAGCTCCAAAGCCATCGATGTACCAGTTCACCTGCCCCAACAGAGACAGCCACCAACAGGGTGAGCATACCAATACACAAAATCTCATATCACAATAATGAATTCATAATTTACAACAACAGTAAATACTAATGAATTTAAATGATACTCCCCGGATGGCAACGTCCTCATCCGGATTCTGTGTACTGTCCCTGTTCTCACAATCATCATAACTCATCAAATCTCAAAAATCAGTAAATCAACACATTGATTTAACTCATCGATGCCTAATTCTCGAATATCAATAGATAGTGATTTCCAAATTCATTATACATGCAAATATGGATATCTCAATATCAAATACTGATTTCTCAACTTCGCTAATCAATCACAGATAGCTCAAATGCGTAGCATTTATTTTACCAATTCTCCATTATACTTAGACATCTCAAATGTCTTATAATGAATACATGATTCCACGATCATTCTCAGGCATCTCAATGCCACTAAATGGTCATATACATCCAGTACCCCATATATCTTATAAGGTTATACTACTCTAATATCACGCACGCTTGTGGCGGCGATATCAAGATTAGGTCGTTCCATAGCTATATCAACACTATATATATAACCATACGCACAACCATCTAATGCAATCAAAATACATTATGCATTTCACAAATGCTCTCATATAAAGAAATGCTCGTACGTCGCACGTACCTTAAATCTCCGTAGTCCAAGCCAAACCTTGCTTGGGTTCCATGCCCCGAGGAATGATGTGCTAATACGATAACTAATTCACAATTATTTACGAACATGCAAACCATGCTCAAGCACACCCCAAACCCTTATACAAAAATATTGTCAACACATGACAATTAACCATTTAAAAGACCCGGGGCAGGGCACATGCAGGGAGGGAAACGAATGAGACATCAACGAAAATTGTTCAAGAACCACCATTCAATTTTCGAACCCTAACATCACCATTCGAACCCAACTAAGCACAATAATTCAAACTAAAATGAATAATCGATCAACATCATGAACAATCGCCCCTCCCTGCCAAAAACCCCTAAAATCGAACACCAACCCTCACGCATTGCAGGGAAAATTCGAACCAATAACACCAAAATTAGCAGGGAATTACAGGAAGAAGAACGAAAAAAAGGGGTAAGGAAGGTTACCCAATCGAAAATCGGAAGGAATCGATCGAAAATCGAAGAACCCTAGAAACGGACCTTGCGCTTTTCTGGAAATCCGAACGCAATCTCGACGAAACTTCAAATTCCTGGTGTGGAAAAGTTGGCGCCTGGAAGAGACGAAGCCAACGACGGTCCGGACGCGCCGGATGGTGGCCGGACGGCGGCGGGCGCACGATTTTTACAGGCGAGGGTTGGGGAGAAGGAAGGGCAGACGGGGAGAGAGAGAGAGAGGCGGGCAAGGAGCTGAAATGATTTCAAAATTAAAATCTCGGGTTCAACTGGTATTTATAGCAAAATTACCCGAAATACAATAGCCCCACAAATACATCATGATTCATTAAAAATCATCTGTTTTCAAAAACTCTCTCCCTAACCTCAAAAACCCATACCGGTGCCCACACAAAGCACCCCAGATCCCGAGTCACAATAAAAACCCAACTCATAGGTTTTTCACCGAAATGAGAATACAATCTCAACCTCGGGATCCAACGATCCCAACTACCCAAATAGACGAGCTCGGGAGGGCCCAACCACCGCGATTAAACTCCAAATCGCCACGCTAAAAAAAACTTTAGGGGTCATTAATACTCCGGGATTAACACCAATAATCCCAGGACATCACATATCCCTACTAAAAGAATTTCGTCCTCGAAATTGCACCGGTTAATACGTAACACCCAGACTATACAACAACATGAAGCCATAACCTCGATCCTTGACCATATTAGAATCATTTTAATAAACGCGAGGATACTTACCTCACATCAAACTCTGAAAACAGAGCGACTTACCAAAACCAACATATCACCCAAGAGGCAAAAACGTACCTCGATGCGGGTCATCCAAAAGTCAGTCTCTCATGACTGCAAACAACCATACTTA